>ML102324.1:52799-76701 GCA_003697995.1 Taxidea taxus jeffersonii | reverse complement strand
AAAAAAAAAATCCTTTTCTTGTGTGTTATAAATGTTGCTCTTGTAGAATGTGTTGGGAAGAATTTCCTCTTATTTAATTTTCTGGAAGAGATTGTGTAGAAGTAGTATTATTTATTCATTAAATGCTTGATAGAATTCATCAGTGAAGTTATCTTGTTCTCGAGTTTTCTTTATGGGGAAGTTTTGTTTTATAAACTTAATTTCTTCAATACATAAAAAACTATTCAGATTACCTATTCTTTTTGAGTGAACTTTTATAGTTGTGTCCTTCAAAAAATTTTCTGATTTCAACTGAGTTGTTGAATATTGGCATAATGGTCACAATATCCCCTGTTCTCTCAGCTTCAAAGTCATCTTAAAAATCTCTGTAATTCTAGATTTCAGATGAGCAAACCTCATTTCTGCTTTGCCAGCTGATTTTCCTTTTGCATTCTGTCAATAGGGGGCACTAGGAAGAGTGCTGTGGGAAGAAGGTATGGTTTAATATGTGCTTCCTACTTGCTTTCTGTTCCTGTCTGTCACACCTACTAAAACTTCTTCATAGTGACAGTTGATTCCAGCTTTTATTCCCCAGCCCCAGCCCCAATACCAAACCAGGCTTGAAGGCTTTTAGGGACATCAGTGTCATCTGCTTGATGCATGTTCCTCTGGGGTGTGTGTTCTAGACCCACAGAGCATATCCCTAATCTCAGAGATGGGAGTCTCAGGCTCTTTCTCAAAGGTCTGAATTTCAGTTCCAGGGGACCTCTCCTCTAAACCTCTAAGTTTTAATGGTTTTGAGCTCTTTGTTTTACCACAGAACAGCATTAGCCCTGCCTGCTCCTACTGCTATCTCATAACATTTCTGTTATTGTTCCTAGTTCACCTTTTCTGTTATTCAATCCCTAGTTAACAATTATTTATATTAAATTCTATTTGTTAAAACAACTGGGATAGTTTCTGCTTTCTACCTATACCCTGATATCAAATAATTACATATTTATTTCCCCTTTATTCAAATTTCATATTACTTTTAATTTCTTTATAGTTGAAGTAGTTACAAAACTATGTATAAGCAAAATAAAACATTTTTAATTCAAATACCTAGGTTTCTTACATATGAGTGTAAGGAAAGAAATAGCTTAACATTTTTTAAACCTTTGCCTCTAACATGACACATAATGCGATCTATAAAACAACAACAAGAACAAAAATGGCGAGTAAAAATGGATAAGTACACTTGTTTTATTAGTCTGGGTAAAGTACAGCCCAGACAAGAGACATACTTTAGTGTCCTAAGCATTAGAAATCAGAATTGTATTAAATCAGATTCCAGAATTATTCATGAGATTTGATTTGAGGAATAAGACATGATGAGAAGAAAGATCCACAATGGATATATAGTCTGATTGTCTCAAATTTCCTGGAGATGCCCATAAATTTGCTTATATTTGTCAGATTATTGCAAAAGCTTTGGTATTTATTGCTGTTGTTTACAATTTGGGATATTAGGAAATATAAAGGTAACTTTATAACATTTTATTTTCTGCTCAATTATTGTATCATATTTTGCATGCCAGTCCAAGTGTGAGGTTATCTGGTATGAAAAATTTATATACATTCATACATACATGTATATATACATATATATGTGTGTGTTTGTAGGGTATTTTTTTTCTTTCTGAAGATTATAATCCCCATGGGGTGCCTGGGTTGCCCAGTCTTTAAGTGTCTGCCTTTGGCTCGGGTCATGATCCCGGGGTATGGGGATTGAGCCCTACATCAGGCTCCCTGATTAACAGGGAGCCTGCTTCTCTCTCTCCCACTCCCCCTGCTTGTGTTCCCTCAAATAAAATCTTTTAAAAAAAAAGATTATAATCACCTCTTATTTTTCTCTAAGTCTTCTGAGTGTACTTGGATAGCTGTTATATCCTGTCAGGTGTTACTGGATAATTTCATTTTCATTAAGGTGCTATTTTTATAAGTTTCATGGAAGCCTATATCCTCAAAATTATGTGCAGCTACTTCTGTTTCAATAAGAAATTAATTGAACATTACAGATTAAATTTGGGGGAACACCACTGCTATTAGAAATAAATTCTATGTGTGTATAAAATTCGATTGGGGACTGCTTAGACTTAGCTACACAAAATGAACTAAAAATTCGGACTGAATATTTTATTGTGCTGACTTGTCACCCCAGCGGAGAAGAAATAATGAGCATTTATATTTTACATCTCATAATCATCTGATTTCCTCACCTTCCATTTGTAGACTGGTAATGTTCTTGTGACTATGAAAAAAGGATATACTTATTGAAGACACTTTATTAAAGGACTTTATGCAGTAACACACTATTGCTTCTGTTCTTCATGTAGAATTCCTATAACAAGGCAAACCTCAACGATATGGAAAATTTTTGTGAGTGTGCTTCTGCCTCATATAATTTTACTTTTTTTCATTTTTTATGTTTAATATAGGTGCATGGAGGGGGAAAAACAAAGCCAGAATTAATTTTTCTGTCAATTGGAATGTCAAAAAGATCCAGTTACATAATTCCAGTCAGGATTCTATTCTGTTCAACGGCTACAAAATGATTAAAAACTATGAGCCTTAAGGTAGAAAAATGAACTGGTTCTTGGCTTCCATGACTATATTCTTTATTTTATGTAGGATAAGCTGTGTAATGTACTCAGAGAAAAAGTGTATTATGTAGAAAGCCTGTCATCCTCAGGGGAAAAAAAATATATTTGTAGACCTCACAAGAAAAAGAGTTCTACCATTTTCTTTCTCTTGACTGTGAGTGTTCTGAAAAATAACCATCAGACCTTCTTGGTCCCAATGCAAATAATTTCAACAGAATGGATTAAAATGAGATAGTAGCTAAATAAGAAGTGAAACAGAATTATTGAGATTGTTAATGTGATCAGGATGTGATTCTTACTTGCCAATCCTACAAAATAGCACAGAAGTAACCATGCTATTTATCATTATAAGCAATCATAAAATCCTTCAAGTTTGTCAGCTCCAAATCTATCAATACTTAAGAGTATTTATTTATCACCATGGTATTAAAAACAATCAATTTCTTAATAATTAGAAATGTTAGACAAATTTCTTGTTTTTAGTGGGCCAAAACAAATTTGTAAGTTAGCTGAAGCTTAATGTTTTCACCTATTCTTGGTCTGGTGTTAATGACAGAAGGTTAATTTTCTTACTTTGACCCATTGTGCAATTTTCCATCTGAGCATAGACTAGTAGATCTTAAACTCTCATGCTATAGTTTTTAAAATCTTGAGGAGGACTGATTTTGTTTAGTGCTTTCAAGTTTTATTGGTAAACATTTAGAATGAACAAAGACAGTTTATGCACATAGGTAGTTATTGAAATGTGTTGTCATGCAGCTTACAAATCTTTCTCTAGAGAGCATTGCTAAAATCCTTAACCAGAAGTTGTGAAACTAGTTTGTTGTATTCCTGTCTAGAATGTTTCTTTCTAGCATCATCTTGATTCTTTGTGTGACTGTACATAGTCTAATTGTATCTGTTGGAGTTCAACAGGTTTCTGGGTAGTTCCTCAAGCTTCAGCCTTTAAAATCTTTTGTCTTCACTATAAAATGAATAAATTACATGTTTCTGAAATTTGTTTAAATTCCAGCCATTGCTCAAATACATGCACAATAGAAAACTAGAAAGTTATAACACTCTTTGAATATTTAACTGACCACAGCTCCCTTTGCACAATCATTGTTTCTTACTAATTTTCTATACTAATGCCTTCCACAACAGTGGTGAGAACTTCATATAATTCTCTTGAAATTACATTAGAAAAAGAACACATTAAGCTGAGCTCTGATTAAACACTCTCATCATTAACTCTTTTTCTTTAGGTCTGCCCTCTATTCTCTTGGAACAACTGGTGAGAGATCTTTTGGGAATAGAAGATCTCTGTTTGCTTCCTTTTTAGTGTTGTTTTATATCTCATTCTCATTAAGTATAGTAACCATAAAATCAGTACATTTTAAGATCACAGGTCTTAGCAAGATGCATTTCTCTACGTTATTTAGCTATATAAAAAACTAGGTAATTATGCATTAATAGTGTTTTTTTATTATGTTATGTTAGTCACCATACAGTACACATTATTAATTTTTGATGTAGTGTTCCAAGATTCATTGTTTACATATAACACCCAGCACTCCATGCAGTATGTGCCCTCCTTAATACCCACAATCAGGCTCACCCTCCCCTCTAAAACCCTCAGTTTGTTTCTCAGAGTCCACAGTCTCTCATGGTTTGTCTCCCCCTCTGATTTCTCCCAATTCATGTTTCCTTTCCTTCTCCTAAGGTCTTCCATGATATTCCTTATGTTCCACAAGTAAGTGAAACCATATGGTAATTGACTTTCTCTGCTTGACTTATTTCACTCAGCATAATCTTCTCCAGTCCCATCCAAGTTGATGCAAAAGTTGAGTATTTATCCTTTCTGATGGCTGAGCAATATTCTTTTGTATATATGGACCACATCTTCTTTATCCATTTGTCTATTGAAGACATCTTGGCTCTTTCCACATTTGGCTATTGTGGACACTGCTGCTATGAACATTGGGTTATATATGGCCCTTCTTTTTACTACATCTGTATATTTGGGGAAAATACCCAGTAGTGCAATTTTCAGGTCATAGGGTAGCTCCATTTTTAATTTTTTGAAGAATCTCCAAACTCTTTTCCAAAGTGACTGCACCAACTTATATGTCCACCAACGTTCCCCACAACCTCTCCAACATTTGTTGTTTCCTGCCTTGTTAATCTTTGCATTCTAACTGGTGTAAGGTGCCATCTCCATGTGGTTTTGATTTGAATTTCCCTGATGACTAATGATGATGAACATTTTTTCATGTGTTGGTTAGGCATTTGCATATCTTCTTTGGAGAAGAAGATATACAGAAGTCATGTCTTCTGCTCATTATTATTTTTTTTATTATGAGGTTAGTTCTTTATATCTGCTCATTATTTTTAATTGATTTTTTTTTTTTTGTGGGTTGAGTTTGAGATCTTGGATATCAGCTGTTTGTCTGTAGTGTCTTGTCTGTAGTGTCATTTGCAAATATCTTCTCCCATTCCATGAGTTGACTCTTTGTTTTGTTGATTGTTTCCTTTGCTGTGCAGAAGTTATTATCTTTTTATTGAAGAGTCTCTTTTCCATTGGATATTTTTCCTGCTTTGTCTAAGATTATTTGACCATAGAGTTGAGGTTCCATATCTGGGCTCTGTATTCTGTTCCATTGTCTATGTGTCTGTTTCTGTGCCAGTATCATGCTGTCTTGGTGATCACAGCTTTGTAGTATAGCTTGAAATCAGGCAATGTGATGCCCCCAGCTTTTTTTGTTGTTGTTTTCAACATTTCCTTGGTGATTTGGGGTCTTTTCTGGTTCCATATGAATTTTAGAGTTGTTTATTTCAGCACTTTGAAAAATGCCATGGGTATTTTGATTGGGATATCATTGAAAGTATAGATTTCTCTGGGTAACATAGACATTTTAACAATGTTTATTCTTCTGATCCATGAGCATGGAATGTTTTTCTATCTTTTTGTGTCTTCTTCAATTTCTTTCATGAGTGTTCTGTAGTTCCTCGAGTATAGATTCTTTTCCTCTTTGGTTAGGTTTCTTCCAAGGTATCCTGTGTTTTTTGGTGCTATTGTAAATGGAGTTAATTTTCTAATTTCTCTTTCTACAGTTTCATTGTTACTGTATAAGAAGGCAACTGATTTCTGTGCAGTGATCTTGTATCCTGCCACATTACTGAATTGCTATATGAGTTCTAGTAATTTGGTGGTGGAGTCTTTTGGGTTTTCTACATAAAGAATTATGTCATATGTGAAGTGAGAGAGTTTGACTTCTTTTTTGCCAATTCAAATACATTTTGTTTCTTTTTGTTGTCTGATTGGTGTTTCTAGGACTTCTAGTACTATGTTGACAATAGTGGTGAGAGAGGACATCCTTACTGTGTTCCTGATCTTAAGCGAAAAGCTCTCAGCTTTTTCCCATTGATAATGGTATTCACTGTGGATTTTTCATAGATGGATTTTCTGAAATTGAAGAATGTTTCCTCTATTCCTATACTCTGAAAAAGAAAAGATGCTATATTTTGTCAAATGCTTTTCCTGCATCAATTGAGAGCATCATGTGGTTTTTGTCTCTTATTTATGTGTTCTATCACATTGACTGATTTGCAAATGTTGGACCACCCTTATATTCCAGGAATGAACCCCACCTGGTCATGGTGGACAATCATCTTAATGTACTGTTGGATTCTATTACCTAGGAACTTGTTGAGAATTTTGGCATCCATATTCATCAGAGATATTGGTTTGAAATTCCTCTTTTTGATGGGGTCTTTGTCTGCTTTTGGGATCAAGGTAATGTTGGCCTCATAGAATGAGTCTGGAAGTTTTCCTTCTGTTTCTATTTTTTGAAACAGCTTCAGGAACATTGGTATTATTTCTTCTTTGATGTTTGGTAGAATTCCCCTGGGAATCCATCCAGTTCTGGACTTTTGATTTTTGAGAAGTTTTTGATCACTGCTTCAATGTCATTGTGGGTTATTGGTCTGTTCAGGTCAGTCAGTTTCTTTCTGTTTCAGTCTTGGCAGTTTATAGGTTTCCAGGAATGTATCTATTTCTTCCAGGTTGCTTAATTTATTGGAATATAACTGATGATAATAATTTCTGATAATTGTCTTTATTTCTTTGATGTTAGTGATGATCTCTTCCTTGGCATCATAATTTTATTGATTTGGGTTCTTTCTCTTTTCTTTCAGATAAGTCTGGCCAATGGTTTATCAATCTTATTAATTCTTTCAAAGAACCAGCTTCTAGTTTCATTGATGTGTTCTACTGTATTTCTGGTTTCTAATTCATTAATATGTGCTCCAATTTTAATTATTTCCCTTCTTGTGTGTGGGTTAGGCTTAATTTGTTGTTGATTTTCAGTTCTTTAAGGTGTAAAGAGGGTTTGTGTATTTGGGATTTTTTTTTTTTTTTTTTTGAGTGAGGTTTGGATGGCTATGTATTTCCTTCTTAGGACCACCTTTACCGTATCCCATATGTTTTGGACTGATGTATTTTTGTTTTTGTTGGTTTCCATGAATTGTCTAAGTTCTTCTTTGATTTTCTGGTTGACCCAAACATTCTTAACATGATGGTCTTTAGCTTCCAAGTGTTTGAATTTCTTCCAAAATTTTTCTTGTGCTTGAGTTCCCATTTCAAACCACTGTGGGCTGAGAATAGGCAGGGAATAATCTAAGTCTTTTGGTATCAGTTGAAACCTGATATGTGACCCAATATGTGGTCTATTCTGGAGAAAGTTCCATGTGTGCTTGAGAATAATGAGTTTCTGTTGTTTTAGGGTGGAATGTTCTGTATATATCTATGAGGTCCATCTGGGCCAGTGTATCATTCAAAACTCAATTCTTTGTTGATTTTCTGCTTAGATTATCTGTCTATTGCTGAGAGTAGAATGTTGAGGTCTCCTACTATTAACGTATTATTATCAATATGTCTCTTTATTTTGGTTAACAGTTGGCTTATGTAGTTGGTTGTTCCCATTTGGGGGCATAGATATTTAGAATTGTTAGATCCTGTTGGATAGACCATGTAAGAATCATATAGTGTCCTTTTGTATCTCTGACTACATTCTTTAGCTTGAAATCCTATTTTCAGATATGAGAATTGCCACCCCAGCTTTCTTTTGTTGTCCGTTGGCATGGATGATGGTTCTCCATCCCTTCACTTTCAGTCTGGATGTATCTTTAGGTTCAAGATGAGTCTCTTGTAGACAGCATAAAGGTGGTTCCTGTCTTTTTACCCATTTTGCAACCCTGTGCCATTTTATGGGAGCATTTAGGCCACTTGTGTTGAGTGATTATTGAAAGATAAGATTTTATTGTCATCATGTTGTCTGTGAAGTCCTAGTTTCTATATATTGTCTTTGTATATTTCTGTTCCATATCACTCTTGGTGTCTTTCTCCTTTTATAGAAACCCACCTCCCCCTTACTATTTCTCACAGGGCCAGCTTAGTGGTCACATATTCTATCAGTCTCTGCCAGTCCTGGAAGCTCCTTATCTCTCCATCTATTCTAAATGACAGCTTTGCTCTATAAAGAATTATTGGCTGCATATTCTTCTCATTTATTACCCTGAATATGTCTTGCCAGCCCTTTCAGGCTTGCCAGGTTTCTGTGGATAGGTCTGATGTTATTCTGATATTCCTCCCTCTGTATACATGGAATCTCTTCCCCCTAATTGTCCACAAGATGGTTTCCTTGGTTCTAAGATTTGCAAGTTTTACTATTACATGTTACATGTAATAGTAAAACTTAGACCAATGACCAATAGGGCATTGGTCTATTCTCCTGGAACTTGGGAGAGGTCCTCTCTGCCTCTACGATGTGAATGCTTGTTTCATTCCCCAGATTAGGGAAGTTTTTGGCTACAATTTGCTCAGATATATCTTCTAGTCCTTTCTCTCCCTCCACCCTCTCAGGGATCCCAATAATTCTGACATTGAAACATTTCATGCCATCATTTATTTTCCTAATTCTATTTTCATGGCTTCTAAGCTGTTTGTTCTGGGCTTCCTCCTGATCCTTCTTTTCTATCAGTTTGTCTAGATCACTAATTCATTCTTCTGCCTCATTTACCTGAGCTTTTAGAGTATCTAGACTAGATTGGGTCTCATTGATAGCTCATTGGGTCTCATTTTAAGTTCTGCTAGAACAGCTCTCATTTCTACCCTTAGAGAATCTATGTTGCCATTAATGGTTTTCTTCATCATAGCTATTGTCTTCATAACTGAAGTCTCTTTTCAACATCTTGCTTATATACATATCCATTAGTTCTGTGGCAGAGGTAACAGTCTCTGAGTCTTTCCTATGTTGGAGGTTCCTTCTCTTAGTCATTCTGTTGAGGAAATGTACATAATCCAAATTACTGACCACAACCCAAGCAAGATGCACCTGTTTTATAGGGACCTTTGGGTTGTTGGTCTCTTGTTCTTCCAGCCTGTATTCTGGGGGAGAGGTATGCTGCACTGTTACTCAGGCAATCCTGTTTGGGCAGAGTTGCCCTGCCTGCTGTGAGGGGTGGGGAGAGAGGTGGGCTCAGTTAAAACTGGTTTTGGGGGGCTTTTATTCTCTGGTGACTTTCCCTGGCAGCTTTCCACATCTTTTCTGAGAGTCAGAGCAGAAATGACCATATCCAAACCTCTGTCTCAGAACAGAGAGATCACAGCCTGTTCTTCAGTGAGCTCCCCAGGCTACACTGTCTCCCTTTCTGTCTGTGTTCCTAAAAACTGCAGTGTCCTGGGTTGTGGCCCCACAACAGAACTCCCAGCCCTTGCTTCTAGTTCCAGGCAAGTCTTTGCCCTTTGTGCTTCTAAAATCGCCAGCCGCCCCCAGTTCACATGTGCACCCCTGCAACTCCAGGTTTCCATCTAGAGGGCTGCCATAAAGTCCTTTCCCTATTGCTACCAGTCTGTGAGTCTGTGCCTGGTCCCCAGCATGGAAGGCTTTTGCACTCCTGCAGTGTAAGATCCCAGAGGGTCCCTCCTCCTTCCATTTATCTTCTGGTGTCTGCTCTCTTCATACCTTGAGACCAACCACCTGAGATATTCTGTTTGTAGAGATCTGGATATATGTTTTTACATCACAGGCTGATTTCATGGGTGTTCAGAATGGTCTGGTAGATATCTAGCTCAATTCAGGGGACTGGTTGAAATAGAGTCCCCTACTCCTCTACCATCCTGCAGTCTGCATTGATAAGGTTTTAAAGTCATCTTTAGACTGGTGAAGACAAAAACAAAAACAAAAACCCTCACATTCTTTTGTGTTGTGTTTATAGACTGTAGGCAAAGTATTTCTACGTCTATCTTTTTTTGTTCAGATGTTCTGTGAGTTGGATTAATATACCTAAGTTTAATAATTTTAATTTGGGGATATTAGTTTTTGTAGATTTTTTGGGTGACTTAAATCTGAAACCTTGACTATCCCTTTAGTATATAGAATCATATTTGTAATTTTATATTGCTTTCTGAAAAATGTCTTTTGCTTGCTACTCTGAATATAACTCTGGAAGTTTTATTTACATCCATATTTGAAACTATATTCTGTTCAACCAAAATTAATTTGGAATAGCTGGTTATTTTAAAAACCTTAGACATTTAACACTTCTTTTTTCTCATGTTCCTTTTATTGAACAAAATTGTATAATCAACCAACAGGAGTTCAATCTCTGTAGATCTTAAAATTGAAAAATGATCTAAGCTTTTATTTTTAATAAAGATTTTTTATTCTTAGTAGAATTATCTATCCCCCAAAACATACAAACTTAAATTAATTGCAGTTAAAGTTAGTTAAAATACATTGTGTGCTCACCCAACACTTTTCCTGTGGTTTCTTATTTAATCCTTGTTATTTCATAAAAATGTGGGTATTTTTGTCCCTATTTATAAATGAGAAAACAGAATTTCAGTGAGGTTGGAGAGGCTTAGAAGGCTAACTTTCATGTATTATAATACAAGTATTAATTGGGAAGCTGTATCTACTAACATTAAAACCAATGAATGGTTCCATATAAGAGTCTTTTGGAATAACTCACTGATTAATCAAAAACATCACATCATAGGGTACCTCAATCCATACTGACTGAGTCTGTCAGTCTGAGGATGCTTTACTTTGAGCTTTCATAAAAGGGATAATTTGCAATTCAAAATTGGATTCACCTTTTCTAATTAGGTGAAATTACAGTTGCCATATTATAATTAAAGGTTATGTGACAGACAGGAATGTTTATTTGGATTATATCAGATTATTTTTCTGGTTTTCTGAAAATTGTAGCTTTTGATGAATATGTATTTTTAAACCATCTGACAAATATCTATTTTTTATTTAGAAGTAGTGCTCTTCCCTCTTTCTGAACTTGAAATGCAGCTATGATTGTCTGTATTATAGGACTCATATTCAAATGAATTTCTCTCTCTACTAAGCTGCCTAAAGGTATTGATGTCAGAATATTTCCCTTCTAATGAGCACATGATGTCTCCCAGAGATGCTATGAAACCTATCACTGTGCCTCAAACTGAATTATAGTAATACCACTTAATAATGCTTTTTAAAATGCCTCAAATTATATATCATAGGAACATTGAAATATAGAGGTATTATACAGGATTTGTATTGCCAAAAAATAGTTTAGAGTTTTACCTATTGAAAAGTTTAAAATGTATGAAAAAAATCTCTGCCAAAAATATAAGTGCTTAGACCTTGATGTCCCCCTCCCTCTTCATAAACTTAAATAACCCAAGAGAAGTTTAGAGTAATAGAATCTAAATGCAGATTGTTTGGGGAGCAATTTAGAAGGTTCCTCTCTCCACCCCCACCAAAAAAAAGAAAAGAAAAGAAAAAATGGGACAAATACCTAGAATTATGTTAAGAATACAAACTCAGTATTACAAATCATCAGGGAAATGCAAATCAAAACCACGATGAGATATCACCATACACCAGTCAGGATGGCTATTATCAAAAAGACAAGAAATAATAAATGTTGACAAGGATTCAGAGAAAAGGAAACACTTGTGCCCTGTTGGCGGAAATGTAAATTGTACAACCACTATGGAAAATAGTATGGAGGTTCCTCAAAAAATTAAAAATGGAAATACCATAGGATCCAGTAATTCCACTACTGGGTATTTATCCTAAAGGAAATGAAAACATTAATTCAAAAAGATATATGTACTCTTATGTTTATTGCAGTATTCACAGTGGCCAAAATATGGAAGTAACCTAAGTATGCACTGATAGATGAATGAATGTGTTAACTATGTGTGTTAACTATATCTACAATAGAATATCACTCAGCCATAAAAAGAATGAAATCTTGTCATTTACAACAACATGAATGGATCTAGAGGGTATTATGATAAGTGAAATTAGTCAGTCAGAGACAGAGAAAGACAAATGCCATATAATTTCACTTGTGTATGAAATATAAAAAAAGAATACCCCCACAAAAAATCTGGAACAGACTCATAATGTAGAGAACAAAATGGAGGTTGCCAGAAGGATGAAGGGTAGGAAGATGGATGCAATAGGTGAAGGGAATTAAGAGGTACAAACTTCTGGTTATAAAATAAGTCATGGTGATGAAAAGTGAAACATAGGAAATTAATAGTCAATAATATTTTAATAATATTGTGTGGAGACTACACTTAAAATGGTGAGCAATAGGTAATGTATAACATTGTTGAGTAATTATTTTATATCTCTGAAACTAATAAAACAATGTAGGTCACTGTACTTAATAAAAATTTTTAAAGAAGAGTTAATAAATAATCAGTGTCTAGTAATTTGTTTAGTGAGGTATTTGTTTTCCAGAAATGCTAATTATCTTTCTTTGGACAGAGAATATGTCATAGAATTTTTACTAGCAATTCTCTTTTAAAACTAAAACAATATTCATTCAAATGTTTTATCTATCTGGTTTCTTTGAAACGTAAACTTTTGGGTGTCACGTGATTTGTGATTAACTAAGTTAATCCCAACATTATATAAATCTTATCCCTAAAGCTCTTCTTGAGGTTTTAATCATTTTTTTACCTTTAGTTGATAAAATAGATCTAGTCCAGGTTTAAACTACAATGATCTCAAACAAAAAATATTTAAAATCTATGATATATTGATTATATTCCTTACAAGTATTTTATTTTAAACATATTCTATTTTAATATTTCAATATGGTTAATGACTTAAAACAATAAAAAATAATTACCAACTTGTTAGATTATATGAAAACATAACAGCACAACTGCATTCTGAATGCAAAAATGGAAAATGGAAAAAAATGGAGTAGAAAAAAGAACAAAGATAAATTCAAGTTTTATTAGGATTTAAATGAGCATATTTTTCTTTTATTCATCCAATGGAGATTTATTGAGTACACACCATATATAAAGCACTACACATTTAGAATATTAACTTTATAATGAAGCTAAAATACCAGAAATTATTACAAATGACACTGCAGTTTCCCTTTGTTTGGTATTTTGTATTTTCAGTTCTTATCATAAGGTTTTTCATGTGTTTTATTCCACTGTAAATATCAGATCATTACTTAGAAGTGTTTTTCTTGGGATTATTTATAGACTGTTTATTTTACATACTAAGATACTACAGCAACCATTTTTATTCAGTGAGAATATTTCATTTCTCTGGGCTATCCCAAAAAACTTTTTATAAAATGAACAGCTACTTTCTCTAATAATTTTGCCACCATGGCAACTGAAACTCTCAGTAATGATAGCACACAAACAACAGGATTGGATCATTATGTTAATAGAATTTTTAAAGTAATTAGATTATGAAGATGCTTTGTCTTTTCTAGTTCAGAGATTTGTATAACATTGCTAAACAAATTATTCTGAAATATTAACTTGTTTACTTTAATTAGTTATTGTCATCTGACTCTATTATCACTGTCTTACCATCTCCCATCATATACATGCTACAGAATTGCCTAGCTTGATTCTTATCAATTCACTGATTACCTCCTATTTTGAATTTCATTTGATGTCTCTTCCTGGCATCTTTTTTATTTTGTGGATATGTTTCAGTACATGGAGCAAGAACAGAGTTTATATGTAATAGGAATCATCTTATTTAGCTCAGACAAGCTGACACATCAGGGAGTATGATTTTGCAAGGGCTTTCTGTTCGTATATGGGTTCTTAGGACATTTGTGTCACTATGATTTTCAGAGAACTTGTTTAAAGTTGGACCTGTGTCTATATGTAGAGGATGCCAATAGCAAATTCTTTGGTCTGAGTTGCTGAGTGATGTTGGGGCTGGGGAAACAGACCTGGCTGGGAATCTGTCACTTACAGATCTATACTGTCACTTTTTCCATCACTGTAGATGGGCAAGTGTAAACGAGTGTCAGAAAATAGATTGCTTGGACCATGTTTTCCTTAGGATATTGAAGTTGCCTAGAGAGCATTTTAGTTTGTTATTGGAACAGAGCTATTAATCCAGACATAGCAAATAAAAGGTTATAGTTTTCGAAGCACAGGGAGGAACTACCAAGTTAGGTCAAAGATATAGCTATGCACTGCCTCTTCCCCATTTTAAAAGAGGTCTGCACACAAAATGCAGAGTTAACATCAACTACCAGGAAGAATGAAGGCTAAGCAAATAATCTTCCTGAATATCAAGCTAACCCTCAGCAAAAAATTTTTGTTTTGATAATCTGAATAATTTGCCCAGTTTTATGGTATGATAGATATATAGAGATATGCATATATATATATATATATAAAGGGTGATAAATTTTAATGTAGAAGAAGTACCTATTGTTGTTAAAACATAACAATTATTGCTTTCAGAAAAAGTGTTCATCTGCAAGTCAATACTATTGCTATGTTGATCAATTCAGAAAGGGTTAATGTTTTAAAATTCTCATTTGGCCTGAAGCAATATAAGCCTATATATTTACTAAATTTATAAATTTGGCTCCATTAATTACATATCTAATATATTCAAATAAGGCGATTTACATTTTTTATTATGTTAGAAATTGTCCACACCTTAAATGCAGTCTTACTAAAAGTAATCACTATATGAAATCAATCTCTATGCATATTCAACCTCTTTAAATATGTTTTTCTGAATCTCAAACTTTACATATAGTTTTGAATTCATATTTCTTTGTTAGGCTTATTTCTTCATGATTTTTGAACTTTATTCTTACATCTGAAAATTATCTGCTACTCAGGTATATTAATCTTACCTGCACAATCTATGCAGAAGTAATTTCAAACATCATGGAACTTGTTTTAATTCGGGGGATATATTCTCTAATTGTTGGAGTAGAAAATATACTAGTTAGGCTTGCGTATTTGAAGTTGAACAGACAAGAATATCTCATACTGTAAGAAGGAAAAAGGTGACTAAAGCTTAGTATAAAAATGATTTCCTAAAACCAAGGAGAAATCAAAGAAATAATGTTTTCCATAAAGAACCAAAGACAAGTCACTGAAAACTGAAGATTGGGAATAAGTGACTTTCCTGTGTAATTGGCCAAAGAATCAACAAATATAAACTGAAAATTTACTTTGAGCAAGGGAATATTTATTTGCTGGAGTTTGACAGCTAAGAAATTCACCAACATTGGTCTCAAAGAACTTATCATTTATGTGGAAGGCATTAATGATTATCAGTTCAAAAGTAATTATGACTCTGTAGTGTTTTGTTAGAATTTATAAAGAGGTAAATAAAAGGGAATACAGACCAGTAAAATAATACCCACATATGCATATTGTTTAAAAATTTTTTAAAATATTTTATTTATTTATTTGTCAGAGAGGAGAGAGAGAGAGAGCGAGCACACAAGCAGGCAGAGAGGCAGGCAGAGGCGGAGAGAGAAGCAGGCTCCCCGCCAAGCAAGGAGCCCATGCGGGACTCGATCCCAGGACCATGGGATTATGACCCAAACCAAAGGCAGCAGCTTAGCCCACTGAGCCACCCAGGTGTCCCATATATTGTTTAAAATTTTAAAATATGATTTGAGCAAATTCACAGAGAAGAAAAGATCACTAGAGCTATAAAATGTAAAGTAGTAATGTGGTGTTTTCCAGGCATTTGTGTATTCAGATTTTCTCCTCTTTACCTCCCTCCTTCCTCACACCACCCAATATCTAATAACTGGGGCCCTCAAGTGCATTATATCTCCTACACTTTTGTTTTATAAGCATCACCTTCTTATACAACTATATCAAAGCATAATTGGTATATAGTAAACAGTATATATTTAGTGTGAAAAAATTTGGCAAGTCTTAACACACCTATGAAGCTATCACCACAGTCAGGCTAATGAACATGTCCATCACCGGCTAAAGTTTCCTCCTGACCTGGTGTAATCCATCCTTCTCTCTGACTCCCCAACCCCATCCCTAGACAATCACTGATCTGCTTTCTGTCACAATAGATTAATTTGTATTGTTAGGGAAGAAAAGCTTTCCTTTATTCTTCAGACTCTTCTGGCTGGTCTAAGAATTAACTTGACATAAGACATGTTAACAGGAGAAAATCAAATTTAATTACTTAAGTATGGAGAATCCACATAAACATGAGAGATTCCCAAGACAGACAAATGAGATATATATGCCATCCTGAACTAAGGAGAAGGGGTTGGGTTCTGAGACATTAAAGGGAAGGAAAGCAATTCATAGGAAGATGAAAAGGAGTAAATGGTAAACAAATGTTTATCATACCTACTTCATATTATAATATACTTATCTATGATGATAGTTCTTTCTTAGAGCAGGTCTTGTATCTATATTATTTTAGGGAGTTAGTGAGAAAGTGAAAGTTTATTCCTGAGTCTTTTTGGTTTTGATTGTTTTCAGCTTGAAACAATCCACATACCAAACTGGCCAGTCTTGGGTCCATTTATTCTGAGCCCCAACAATATTTTTAAACATTTTGTGTAAAAGGAGTTATAAAATTTGTATTTCATTTTGTGTGTGTCTGGCTTACTTCAATCACCACAACTGTTTGAGTTTCATCCATGTTGTTGCTTATAGCAATGATAGGTCCTTTTGATTGCTGAGTAGATTTCATATTGTATGGTATGATAGACCACATGTTTAGCTAGTCCCTGTAGATGGAAGTTGGTTTGCAAAGAAAATTATAATTAACAGTTGCATATAAGCTTTTTTGTGGATATGCTTTCATTTCTCTTGTTAGACTGTTGAATGGCTAGGTCATTATATGGGCATTATCTTCAACTTCGTAAGGAAATTTTAATCTGCCTTCCAAAATAATTGTACTATTTTACATTCTCACCAGCACTATATGAGAGTTTCAAGCTTTACATTTTTGCAAACACTTGGATGAGGCTTTTTAATCTTAGACGTTCTAATTAGTGGGTGGTGGTATCTGATTGTGGTTTGATTTGGGTTTTCCTAATGATAAATGATGGTGTTAAGATGTGCTCATTTGCTATCCATATATCTTCTGTAGGGAAATATGTAAATCATTTGCCTATATGGGGAGACTATTTGTATTTTCATTATTGTGTTATAAAAGTCTCATATATATTATAGATTCAGGTCTTCTATAGGATTTTTTTTTTTTTAGCAGACATTTTCTCTCATTCTGTAGCTCCTCTTTTCATTTTTTTTAACAGCATCATTTGAAAATATTTTGTTTGACTTCCAGTATATCTATCCAATAGAAAAGAAATTATTTTATAGTTTGTTTGTTTTTTGTCCTAAGGGGACAATTCTAAATCCTCTATTTAATTCTGCATAAGTGAGGCCTTTCTGGTTGATGAGAATACAAATTACTCCCAATCCTGTGTAAACACTGACAATTGTTTGACCTGCCCTCTTCTGTCTGTGGCTCTTTGCCCAGCTTTTGGTAGTTTTCTTACACACATATGCTGACCAGTGTTCGGCTGAACAGTTGAAGGATTCTTCTGTAGACACTGTCTCCTTAACCTAGGGAGATCACTGGGTCCAGTTTGGGCTATCCTTCCATGCTATTTGGCCTAAATATTTTCTTCAGTCCATGAACAGGGGCAGTTGTAGTGTCAACCCTGTTCATTTGCTTTCTTTCAGGGTCACTCTGCTAAGCAGCCTATTATCCAGCCATTGAAAACCATTTTGTAAATTTTGTCCAATTTTATAATTCTTTGAGGCCAGAGAATAAATGTATTCTGTTAGTCCATCATGGCCAGGAGCAGAGTTTATAATTGTCTTTTTATGGGTCTTGGTCCCTCAATAAAATTTGAACTCCCTGCAGGCATAATCCATATTTAGTATTCAGCTAATCTTTGTTGAATAAAAGAAATGCATTTTCCCTGGATCTATGTGATTTACTTGGAAATGAGAAGGCCTGTTTTTATTTTATTCTTCCATTCTAATCCCAATGCTATTTGAGTGCTAAAGTGTATAAAGAAGCTTAGGATGAAAACTAGAGTACAGTAGTTCCTGGGTGGCTCAGTCAGTTAAATATCTGCCTTGAGTTTAGGTCATGATCTTGGGGTCCTAGGATCAGGACCCCAAGCTGCTTAGCTGGGAGCCAGCTTCTCTCTGCCTGATTCTCCCTGTACCTGCTGCTCCCCCTGCTTGTGTGTTCTTTCTCTGTGTGTCAAGTAAGAAGGCCTGCCTTCTGCCTACTTGTGATTGTCAAAGAAATGAATAAAATCTTAAAAAAAATACAACTCTGACTTACAACCTGCATCAATCAGCTCAGGAAGACAAACCACAACCTCTGAAGCTTTTGGCCTAAAGCAGTCAGGACTTGATCAATAACTGATAGCTTCCCTAATTTTTGCTTTTGCTTACAATTTAGGACTAAGCAAAGAAAGCCAAATATAGTTCCCTAACCAGTCACATACGATGTTCCATTTCTCTTTAGCTTTTCTCTAGCTTCCCTATGCCAACGTCTCCAATCAAGGCATACCTGTAGCTTTCCCTTTTTTTGTTGTTGTAATTTTTTGCTATAATGCTTTCCCATTCCTCTGCCTGCCTTTGAATCTCTGCCAAATGCAAGTGATGTTGGCTGACTCCCTTGCTTTAGCAAGCTCTGAACAAATAGCCTGCGTTTGTTCTCATGTAGGTGGTCTTCATTTATTTTCACAATCTTACAGTTCAGTAGGGAAGGTAGTCCTAAACAGATCAGTACATATGTGAGGAAGAGGAACTGTGCCTATAGAAGGAAATATAACCCAAGATTTTAGTGATGAGAAAAGCCATTGAATAGAAGAGTGTAAGTCTTAATAAAATTAAAATGTTCTTTTCTACTCATTGATATTTTTGATAAGAAAAATCCTCCTTCTCTCATGTATTTCCATGCCCATTTATTTATTTTATTTTTAAATATTTAATTTATTTATTTGAGAGAGAGAGCATGAGAACCAACAAGGTGGGGAGGGGCTTAGGAACAAACAGACTCCTTGCTGAGTGGTGAACCTGACGTGGGGCTGCATACCAGGACTCTGAGATCATGACCTGAGCTGAAGTACAACACTTAACAGACTGATGGCCATTTATTCCTGTTATTGATTTATTTAGGCAAGAATTTTTGGCATGCTTATGTACTGTGAATATTATGAATTTTTTTCAAACTCCTAGACCTCGCCATATCGAATAGAAGAAAAAAATAAAATATTTTATTCATTATATGCTATTACTTTATTTTACTCTATGCCCAACTTGCATTCTGGAAGGAAAGAAAAAGTAATAACTCTTGCATACCAATCTAGTCTCAGACATAGTGGCTGGGAATTTTTACAACATATGAAACCTCATTTAATATTTAGAATTTTTAATTTTGTGCAGATATTTTTATCCTAATTTTTAAGTGAGGAAACTGAGGCACAAAGAACTGAAATAACTTGGCTAAGGTCACACAGCTAGCGACGTTCCAAAACCCAGTAAACACAGGTCTCTCTAGCTTTGGATCAGGGTGCCTCAACCTCTGTGCTATTAAGAGTTGTTTTGGGTAATTCTTTGTTGTGCTGTCCCATATGTTGCAGGATGTTTAGTAATATTCCTGGCCTCTACCCACTAGATGCCAGTTTTATTCCCCACTCATGCCAGTCAAAATGTCTCTAGGTATTGTCACACGTCCCACCGTTGGGGAGACATGCAAAAATTGTGCCCAGTGAGAACCATGTTTATAAATCAGATGTTCTACTTATAAGCTTCCTATCAACTAAACTAATCTCTCATAATTGATCATTTCCATAATATGTTCATTCAAATCCTTGAAACACACAAACACACACACACACACACACATTGCCCTCCCTCACCACCCACATTCCTATAAGTTCCCTAATGAAGTTAGAATTGATTCATTTTCAGCAGGGAATTTTCTCTCAGTTTTGTTATTGTTGTCTTGGGAGTTGATGTATTTAACAAGAAGGTCGCAAAGGAAATTCTGACAAAAGAGCTGATTGTCAGTCTTCACTTGCTTGGGAAAGAGCCTAAATTTATGATCACCTTCCTACTGATCATTCCTTTGTTTTAAGAATCTTTTAAATTATTCAAGCCACCTTGCTCTCTGTCACTTTTCCAGTGCCCTCTTCCCACTCTCCCTCCCTTCCTGTTTTCACTTCTCCTCCCTGTCCTCTCTTTTCTCTTTTCTTATCCTTTTACTCCCAGTCACCTTTCTTGATCTACCTACCACCCCTACTTTCCTCTCCTTTCTCGTCTCCAGGAATGCTGCATGGCACTAAAATACATAGATTTAGGATCCCTTTCTCCCTCTCTCTGGCTCTCTCAATCTCCCATTCTCTCCCTCCTTCTCTCTCTCTTTTGCCTTTGTAGCTCCCTGCCAGTGCAGCTGTCCCATCCAGCCTTTGATGCTACTCTGTTATCTTTGGCACCAGCTCACAGGCGCCACTGGGCTGAAATTGGAACTCTTCCATTTCCATCTCTTTTCTTTTGTCCTGCAATATGGTTATCCTGGAGGCCACTCAGCTGCCTCCCAATATTAGAGTAGGTGACAAGAACAGGGAATAGACTCTCTGAAGCCACAGCGAGGAGGCTGAACATCTTACAATAGTGAACACCATTTTTGTTGCTAATACTTTTTTTTTTTTTACACTTGCAGGGGTATTTTGAAATGCATTTCAGCATCTCTCACTTTTCCCTTAGCAAGCCCTGGTATCTGGCAATGTTTTTCAAGAAAGTACTTATCTTTGAAAATCAGACTGAGCTGAAATTATCCTAATTTCATTGTAAAACCTGAGACCTGAAGCAACATTTTTTTCCCCAAATTCTATGGGGTATGCCAAATATTTTTCAACTGCATTGCAAAATTGAGCTGAATAAAAGGATATAGAAAACCTGAAATAAAGTATTTCCTGTGACTAATTCAACACTGCTTTAAGCCTACCTCCTCTTTAAAAAAAAAAAAAAAACTCGTTTCCTATTTAGAGTTGAATAAAAAGCATATGTCAACCCTAAACCTTGGACAAACTCTTTGATAAGAATGAATTGACTCTGATATTAGGGTTGATGACACAGCATCAAAGTGCATGGGTTTATTTTGGCCTGTAACATCTTAACACTGACTCTGAATTGGCTTAGATGATTTGGAGGAATAAAAAGTTAAAATTATATACTGCTCCAGTTCCACATTAGAGTGAGAAGTTCCTGTGGAGAAAAATCTAATTTTAAGCATACCATGATTTTCCTGCATAAACATGAGGAGTTAAGAACTGAAGCTTCTCTTTAGAACACTGCTTGTACAAAAGATCTTTATCTCGTTCATTCTTGTTTGGTGTTATTCTGTGCAGGAAAATCATGTGCTACACTTAGTTCCATTTGCTTATCCCTCGATGTAGCCACCTGCAGACTGATTATTTCCTTTTAAAGCAGGAGTAAAATCTCCACTCCCTCCTCCAGGCAGCCTCAGCAAAAACGCAGCTCACACAATGATGTTTTGTGAGAATAGATCCCATTAACAACAACAGCAACTTAAATTTATATAGTGCCTTATCACACATACAGCAAAGCAATACAGGCATTTTCTAAAATGGAAAGCATTTCCTTTTAGGCTTCCAAAAATTCCTTATTAAACAACAATGACAACAACAAAGACTAACTTGAACATGTGAACCAAAGAGACAGAAAAAATGTGTTCTGCTTACTCTAAATTAAGGTGAGACCAACTTAAAATCAAACTGTCCATTTCATTGTTTTATAAGCAGATAACTCTGGCTTGATGAGAAAGACAACTTACTGAAAGAGATTTTGTTCAAATTTAAAATACCACTTTCCCTAATCTAAGTGCTTAGTTAAGTGTAGCATTTCTTTAGCAGGATTTTTAAAAAAGATTTTTTATGTATTTATTTGGCAAAGAGAGAGACAGCGAGAGCAGAACACAAGCAGGGGGAGTCACAGAGGGAAAAGCAGGCTTCCCGCCTAGCAGGGAGCCCAATGTGGGGCTCAATCCCAGGGTTCTGGGATCATGACTTGAGAGAAGGCAGATGCTTAATGACTGAACCTCCCAGGTAACCCTTTTTAGCAGGAGTTTTAGGAAATTTGATGTATTGTTATGATGTGTTATGATTATTTTGAAGATAAATTTAAGGTGCCATGTTGATTTTTATTTTTTGATGTGTCTAAGAATTAGATAGTTGATATTTAGTCTTTATAGAATCATTTTCAAATTCTTTATTTTGTGATGGCATCTAGCTGCTGTGGTTCTGGGTAATAAAATTGATCAATGAATGTTTAAGACTTTTATTTGCAAAATAAGTAAACTGTATTAGCATGTGCCTCAACTGATAGTGATTAAAAATTATAAATGCTTCTATAGTAGACATATCACAATATTTTTACATGTATACCTTTTTCAATTTTTTTTGTTTCTACTTTTGATAACTATTATACCACAGGTTCACATAGGATTATACCCCTAATATCCGAAGTTAAATTGTTTAGAAAATTTCTATAAAAGTTTTATTTATGGTAAGGAGCATGGTATTTGGAGTCAGACCTATATCTGAATGTCTGACTTAGCTATTTATGATTAGTTTGACCTTGAAAAATAACTGATTCTTAGTCTTAGGTTCTCATTCTCTAAAATATAATAAAATTGTAAGAAATAATTGAGTTGTTATATATGCAGAATTTGGTATGATGTCCAGAACTGATTGAGATGGAAAGCAAAATGATGATGCAAGATTAAGGGAGAAAAAAGAGTCTGCTGTCTTGAAATATAACCATTAGAAAATGAAATACTCAACTTTAGGAGTCCAGACATTATTCATTTTAAGTTGAACAACCACTGAAGGCGCAATCTAAAACATATACAATGAAAAAAATAAGGTTACAAAGGGTGAAATCAGGAGGTAGACCTGGTTTAATTCAGAGATTCAGAAGAAGTGGGGCTGGATGAGAAAATATGCAAAAATTGCCATATCTTTCAGAAGTAGCCTATACTTGAGAAAAAGAAAAGAGACATTCAATGGCAATAGTTAAATACTACAAACTACATGGAAATATGTGAAATCTGAAAGAATTTACCTACCCAATCCTCATTCATCCAAAACATCTTTTGATTTCCTGGAGTTTGGCCCTGGTCTCTACTTTCAGCAAATAGCTGGGCCAATAGAAACTCCCTTTATTCAAATGATGGGGTTTTGGAAATAGGTGAGGTTTGGTGGGGTGAGGTCCAGAACTAATGACCAAGAAAGAATTCTTGAGATGTCTTTGGTGCCAAATAGTAGTTTTATTAAGGCATGAGGATAGGACCTATGGGCAGAAAAAACTGCTGCCCCAGATTTGTGAGGTGTGGCTTGGGAGTTGGAGGAGGTAAGGAAAGGCGGGTTTTAAAAGGATTTTTGTATGTTGAAGAAGACTCACAGGGGACACTTGGGTAGCTCAGTTGGTTAAGCACCAGCCTTCGGCTCAGGTCATGATCCCAGGGTCCTGGAATCGAGTTCCACATCAGTCTCCTTGCTCCTTGCTTCTTCCACTTTCTGTCTTTCCCCCCGGTTGTGCACTCTCTCTCTCTCTCTCTGACAAATAAAATATCTTGAAAAAAAAAATAAAAAAGGCTCACAGGATACCAGAGGCCTTGTCATTGTCAAGGTAATGTTTTTGCTTCTAGTAAGGCATTAACAGTAAGATAGTTGGGAGCTTCCTAGAGGAACATTACACTTTGCAAGCTTCAGGGGTCTGTCAACAGGCTACAGATTATAAGGACATTTAATAGTATCTACATTCCCTTCTGGAAGGTAGGCCGTTGATAGAAATGCTTTGTTCTTATACATTGCTTAGACTTCTAAACTGAAGGAGACTCATGTCTTGCAGGATTGTAATCCCTATAAATTTAATTTTTTTT
>ML102324.1:4281-52699 GCA_003697995.1 Taxidea taxus jeffersonii | reverse complement strand
ATGACATTAAGAGTCTCTTTTGGTTTGTCTCCCTCCCAATCCCATCTTGTTTCATTTATTCTTTTCCTACCCCCTAAACCCCCACCCCCCGTTGCATCTCCACTTCCTCATATCAGAGAGATCATATGCTAGTTGTCTTTCTCTGATTGACTTACTTCACTAAGCATAATACCCTCTAGTTCCATCCATGTCGTCACAAATGGCAAGATTTCATTTCTTTTGATGGCTGCATAGTATTCCATTGTATATATATACCAAATCAAATTTTGTTCCAGTACCATACTGTCTTGATTATTATAGCTTTGTAATATAGCTTGAAGTCTGGAATTGTGATGCCACCAACTTTGGCTTTTTTTTTTTCAACATTCCTTTGGCTATTTGGGGTCTTTTCTGGTTCCATATAAATTTTAGGATTATTTGTTCCATTTCTTTGAAAAAAATGGATGGGATTTTTATAGGGATTGCGTTAAATGTGTAGATTGCTTTAGGTAGCATAGACATTTTCACAATATTTGTTCTTCCAATCCATAAGCATGGAACATTTTTCCATTTCTTTTTGTCTTCCTCAATTTCTTTCATGAATACTTAATAGTTTTCTGAGTACAGATTCTTTGGCTCTTTGGTTAGGTTTATTCCTAGGTATCTTATGGTTTTGGGTAATAGTAAATGGAATTGACTCCTTAATTTCTCTTTCTTCTGTCTCGCTGTTGGTGTATAGAAATGCAATTGATTTCTGTGCTTTGATTTTATATCCTGACCTTTTACTGAATTCCTGAATGAGTTCTAGCAGATTTGGAGTGGAGTCTTGGGTTTTCCACATAAGTTTCATATCATCTGCAGAGAGTGAAACTTTGTCTTCTTTGCTGATTTGGAGGCCTTTATTTCTTTCTGTTGTCTGATTGCTGAGGCTAGTTGAATAGCAGTGGTGATAGTGGACATCCCTGCCGTGTTCCTGTCCTTAGGGGAAAAGCTCTCAGTTTTTCCCCCCTAAGAATGATATTCGCTGTGATAGCTGGCTTTGATGTTGAGGTATTTAACATCTGTCCCTACACTTTGAAGAGTTTGATTAAGAAGGAATGCTGTACTTTGTCAAATGCTTTTTCAGCATCTATTGAGAGTATCCTATGGTTCTTGTTCTTTTTGTTGTTGTTGTTAGTGCATTGTATCATATTGATTGATTTGTGGATGTTGAACCAACCTTGCAGCCCAGGAGTAAATCCTACTTGGTCATGGTGAATAATCCTTTTAATGTACTGTTGGATCATATTAGTTAGTATTTTGGTGAGGATTTTCACATCTGTGTTTATCAAGGATATTGGTCTGTAATTCTCCTTTTTGGTGGGGTCTTTGTCTGGTTTTGGGATCAAGGTAATGCTGGCTTCATAAAATGAGTTTGGAAGTTTTCTTTCCATTTCAACTTTTTGGAAGAGGTTCAGGAAAATAGGTATTAATTCTTCTTTAAATGTTTGGTAGAATTGCTCTGGGAAGCCATCTGGACCTGGACTCTTGTTTGTTGGGAGATTTTTGATGACTGCTTCCATCTCCCTACTGGTTATGGATCTCTTCAGGTTTTCTATTTCTTCCTGGCTCAGTTTTGGTAGTTTATACCTCTCTAGGAATGCCATCCATTTCTTCCAGATTGTCAAATTTGCTGGCGTATCGTTGCTTTTAATATGTTCTTATAATTGTTTGTATTTCTTTGGTGTTGGTTGTGATCTCTCCTCTTTCATTCATGATTTTATTAATTTGGGCCCTTTCTCTTTTCTCTTTGATAAGTCTGGCCAGGGATTTATCAATCTTATTAATTTTTTAAAAACCAGCCCCTAGTTTCATTGATCTGTTCTATGGTTTTGTTGGTTTCTATTTCATTGATTTCTGCTCTGATCTTTATTATTTCTCTTCTTATGCTGGGTTTAGGCTTTCTTTGCTGTTTGTTCTCCATTTTCTTTAGCTGTAGGGTTAGGCTATGTACTGAGACCTTTCTTTTTTCTTGAGAAACACTATATACTTTTCTCTCAGGACTGCCTTTGCTGTGTCCCAAAGATTTTGAACAGTTATGTTTACATTTTCATTTGTTTCCATGAATTTTTTCAATTCTTCTTTAATTTCCTGGTTGGCCCATTCATTCTTTAGTAGGATGCTCTTTATCCTCCATGTATTTGAGTTCTTTCCAACATTCCTCTTGTGACTGAGTTCTAGCTTCAGAGCATTGTTATCTGAAAATATGCAGGGAATGATCCCAATCTTTTGGTACCAGTTGAGACTTGATTTGTGACACAGGTTGTGATCTATTCTGGAGAATGTTCCATGTGCACTAGAGAAGAATGTGTATTCTGTTGCTTTAAGATGGAATGTTCTGAATATATGTGTGATGTCCATCTCGTCTAGTGTGTCTTTTAAGACCTTTATTTCCTTGTTGATCTTTTGCTTGGATGATCTGTCCATTTCAGTGAGGGGAGTGTGAAGGTCCCCTAATATTATTGTATTATTGTCAATGTGTTTCTTTGATTTTGTTATTAATTGGTTTATACAGTTGCATGCTCCCATGTTAGGGGCATAGTATTTAAAATTATTAGATCTTCTTATTGGACAGACCTCTTAAATATGATATAGTGTCCTTCCTCATCTCTTGTTATAGTCTTTGGCTTAAAATCTAATTTATCTGATATAAGGATTGTAGTTCCATCTTTCTTTTGATGTTCACTAGCATGGTAAATTATTTTCCACCTCCTCACTTTAAATCTGGAGGTGTCTTTGGGTATAAAATGAGTTTCTTGTAGACAGCATATTGATGGCTTTTTTTTTTTTATCCATTCTGATACTCTGTGTCTTTTTATTGGGGCATTTAGCCCATTTACATTCAGAGTATTCATAACTATTGAAAGATATGAATTTGGTGCCACTGTATTGCCTGTAAGGTGACTGTTATTGTATATTGTCTCTGTTCCTTTCTGGTGTACTACTTTAAGGCTCTCTCTTTGCTTAGAGGAACACTTTCAGTATTTACTGTAGGGCTGGCTTGGTGTTTGCAAATTCTTTTAATTTTTGTTTATCCTAGAAGCTTTTTAATCTCTCCTTCTATTTTCAGTGATAGCCTTGCTGGATATAGTATTCTTGGCTGCATTTTTTTTTTTTTCTTTTAGTGCTCTGAATATATCATGCCTGTTCTTTCTGGCCTGTCAGGTCTCTTTGGATAAGTCAGATGACAATCTAATATTTCTACCATTGTATGTTACAGACTTCTTCAGGATTTTCTCTTTGTTACTAAGACTTGTAAATTTTACTATTAGATGATGGATGTAGACCCATTTTTATTGATTTTGAGTAGGTTCTCTGTGCCTCTTGGATTTTGATGTTTATTCCCTTTGCCATATTAGGGAAATTCTCTACTTTAATTCACTCCAATATACCTTCTGCCCCTCTCTCACTTTCTTCTTCTTCTGGAATCCCAATTATTCTAATATTGTTTCATCTTATGGTATCTCTTATCTTTCGAATTTTTCCCTCATCATCCAGTGGTTGTTTTTCTCTGTTTTGCTCAGCTTCTTTATTCTCCATCATTTGGTCTTCTATATCACTAATTCTCTCTTCTGCCTCATTTATCCTAGCAGTAACTGCTTCCATTTTTTATTGCACCTCATTAATGGCTTTTTAAATTTCAGGTTGGTTAGATTTTAGTTCTTTTATTTCTCCAGAAAGGGATTTTATTTCTCCAGAAAGGGTGTCTCTAATATCTTCCATGACTGTTTTGAGCCCAGCTAGCACCTTGAGAATCATTGTTCTGAACTCTAGTTCTGACATATTATCAATGTCCTTATTGATTAGGTTCCTAGCCTTTAGTAGTACCTCTTTTTCTTTTTTTCATGGTGAGTTTTTCTGCCTTGTCATTTTATCCAGATAAGAATATATGAAGGAGAGAATAAAATACTAAAAGGGTAGCAAAGACCCTAGAAGAATGTATACTAACCAAATCAGAAGAGATAGAAAACTGTAGGCAGAAGAAAGGAGTAAAAGAAACTAAAAATAATATATATATATGTATATATATATATATATATATATATATACACATGTGTGTGTGTGTGTGTGTGTGTATATATATATATATATATGAGGGCGTACACATATATATATATGACTGGTGAATAGAACAGAACCATCCACTTGATTTTGGGTGTATTTTGGTCTCTTAGAAGAAATTACTTCCCAAAATTTTAAAGAAAAACTTACATGTATATATATACATATATATATATATAAATATATACACACACACAAAAATAAGGGTAAACATGATGAAGGAATGGAATATGACTGTAAAATGAAAATTTAAAAAAATTCTAAAAAAGGAATTGATGAGATAAGCTGGTTGGAAAAAGAAAAAAAAAGGGGGGGGATGTGCTTGGGCTGGAGACTAGAAAAAAGCCATATGCTAGATTAGGGTATATTTTGATCTATTAGAAGAAATTGTATCCCAAAATATTTTAGGAGAAAAAAATCCTAGATATATAGAAAAAATAAGGTTAAATACAATGAAGTGATAAAATATGACTATAACAGTGAAGGTTTAAAAAATATATATATTTTTTAGAAAGGTGTTGTTAAGATAAACTAGTTAAAAAATGCTAAAAAGAGGAAAGAGGAAAAGTTAAAAAATAGAATAAGAAAAAAAATAAAATTAAAAAGAATAAGAAAAAAATAAAAAATAAAATAAAAAAAAATTAACTTTGCATGATTGAAGGATCATCGGGAAAAAGCCATGAATTCTGTGTTGCTTTCCCCTAGCTCTGGAGTTTGCCTGTTCTCCTTGAATGGTAAACTTGATCTAGGCTAGATGTTCTTGCTGATCTTCTGTGGAAGGGGCCTTTTGCAGTGATTCTCAAATGTCTTTCCTTGAGGTAGAATTGCACCGCCCTTGCCAGGGACCAGGCTAAGTAATCTGCTGAGGTTCGTTCTCGGAGCTTTTGTTCCCTGCATGCTTTCTGTAGAGCTTTAGGGAGGGAATGAAAATGGCAGCCTTCCAATTTCTGGCCACGAGGAGCCACTCCTCAGTACGCCCTCAGAGAAAAGCAGTCAATCACTCTTGTCTTTCTGGTCTCTGACCACACTCCGAGCTCACCCAGCCTGTGACTGAGCATTTCTATCTTTGGTGCATGGCCCCATTTGGAGTCTCCAAACCCGGCAGATTCCTGCTATGCTGCTCTTCCTGTAGCAGGAAGATGAGTCTCCCCAGATCTGCCACTTGTGGGGTCCCTGCTTGATCCTTGGATCACGGTTTCAGATAACTCCGATCTGAAAGTTCACTCTTTGGCTCCATCTCTGCAGCTGGCTTCCCTTCTCTGATACCTGGCAGCTCTGCACACTCACACACCCCTGATCTTTCTGTGACCCTGCAGAACCCGTCCCTGTGAGGTCTCCACCCCGCTTAGCCTCTAGAGCAATGTCCCTCAGTGAAGCAGACTTCTAAAAGTTCTGATTTTGTGGTCCACTGCTCCACCACTTGCTGGTAGCTGGCCCCTTCCCCCGCAGCCTATCCTTCCATTGCTTTGGATTCACTTCTCTGCACCTCCTTTCAGAAAGTGGTTGTTTTTCTGTTCCTAGAATTGCTGCTCTTCTTCTCTTCAATCTCCTGTTGAGTTTATAGCTGTTTGGAATGGTTTGATACCTACCTAGCTGAACTCCTGGGATCTGATGTCATTTCAGTCTGCTACTCCTCTGCCATCTTGCCTCTCTCCCTGGAAACATGTATTTCTTTTTACTGCTTTCTTTCTTAAATTATGTTCCTTTACTGTGTCTGAAAAATTATCTTCTTCATTAATATTTTGGCTTCAAATTAAAATAAAATTACTCATATTCTTAAATTGACTCTTTTATCTAACCACTTCCTCTTAATATTAAGCTTGAAACTTTTCAAGAGATCTACATTTACCACCTATATACATTTTCCCTTCCTTTTAGTATAAAATCACTCCAGTCTCACTCCAAGCCTAATAACATTGTTGCAGAAACTCCTGGTTCTAAAGGTGAACTTGTCTATACTAACTTTCTTGCCCCTTTTTAACATCATTGACCTCCCTCAAATTTATTTTCTTTTGTTGGTTCTGCACACTACTCCTGATTCTCTGTCTATACTATCTGATTCTGATTCTGTCTATACTATCTCAACACTTTGATTATTCCTTCTTCCCTTTTCTTTAAATATTCATAGTCTCAGTTCCCATATTTTCCCATTCTCTTTCCTACCTCTGTACATTTTTTGGGTGAATTTTTCTGCTTGCAGTGTTTGTTACTATATGCCTGAAGGTCACCCTCGTCACCTGTAGACCTATATGTTATATGAACCACTAGAGCTTTCTACCTCAAATTCTCATATAAAACCATTTGTCTTTGGTCTTGTTCTGCTCCTTATTTCACCACCATTCAAACTGGTTAATCAAGTTATGAATTTTCTACCTTCTAAATGTTTCTAGAATCTCTTTTTTTCTTAAAACTTAAGCAGTCATTGTTCAAAATTTTTTTTAAAGATTTTATTTATTTATTTGTCAGAGAGAGAGCGAGTGAGCACAGGCAGACAGAGAGGCAGGCAGAGGCAGAGGGAGAAGCAGGCTCCCTGCCGAGCAAGGAGCCCGATGTGGGACTCGATCCCAGGACGCTGGGACCATGACCTGAGCCAAAGGCAGCCGCTTAACCAACTGAGCCACCCAGGCATCCCTCATTGTCCAAATTTAGAACCTTTCATCCTTTACCTGAACAGTGATCACATATGAATTGGAGTTTCACCTTCAATCAACTATGAATAGATTTCTGACTTTGCCATTTCTAGTGTTTCCATTGTATCCTTCATTTTGTCAGCAAATACAACTTTCACACCCCCAAGTTTATTCTGTTTCTTCATTTCATTAACAATTTTATTATCTCATTATGTTTGTAGGTTTATGTTTAAAGGCCTTAAATGTGTGTATAGAACCCTCCATAATTTGAATCCAGATTGTCTTACTTGCATTATTACTCTTGATAATGCTTCTTAAAAGCCCTAGTTTGACTGAAGTTTTGGAACTTCCCCAAGTACACATTTCCTTTCTAGATTGAATAAAGAAACTTCTCAGAGCACTCTATTTCTTTTCTGACTAGCTGATTTTATCAGCAAAACTTCCAAATTAGGTTTAGTTATCATACCCTTCATGATGCTATCTCTAATTTCTTCAAGTTGTTATAATCTTCATTATTCAACATTAGTTATTAGACTATTTATATTTTTTCAGAACTAGACAATTTCTCACATTTTAGTGATTTTTGATCCATGTGTTTGCTTCCCACACTTTAACACAAGCTCTTCTAACAGCATGAAGTATGCCTTAGCCATTTTACAGTCTCAGTGCATAGTTTACAGCCAAACACATGAAAAACACTCTAGAAATGTTTTTTGAATTAATAAATAATGTTCTATTAATATTTGAAAATTGTTCACATTTTGCAATGTAATTTTATAAATACTATCTCATTTGATTTCATTACTTTTGAAACTTTAAATATTATCCATTTTAAACATAGTAAAAACAGTTTTTAAGGTGGTATCACTACTGAAGAAAAATAAAACAAAACTTCTATGAATTAGGAAAAAAAAATTCAATGACAGAAGTTAAAACTTGATGGATAGAAGGAACTTCTACTTTCATCCATGAAGGAATATCTCGTTCTGGACTTGTCTTCTGTGAAGGAAGGAAGGAAGGAAGGAGGGAAGAAAAGATATTTGGCTCAACTGTATTGTCAGAGATCAAAGCTCATAGAAACTCAATAAACTTGAATTTTCATGTCTCAGTAAAGGAGAAGATAGAGCTAAGCAGTGAAGTGGGCCCATAAATTAGCATCTTTGACTGACTAGCTTAATTGAATGCCTTTTGGCTCAGGATCTCTTACAAGGCTGTAATCAAGGTGTTAGATGAGACTATAGTAACCTTAAATTTATTCTAGGGAGAGTATGCTTCCAGGATCATTCATATTGCTATTAGAAGGCTTTAGGTCCTCACTAGATGTTGCCTGGAGACCTAAGTTCTATACCATGTGGTCTTCTCTCTACAAAAGTCCTCAAAATGTCACTTTCGTTTCCCCAGAGTGAGGGTTCCAAAACAGAGTAAGGGAAAACCAGAAAGAGAGCCAGAGAGAGAAATGGAAATTGGTCTTTTAGCAGTCTAATTCAGGTATACTTTTTCTTACTAGGCTTACACTTATTTTTCAGAAATTTTCAAGTAACTGAAAACTTCCATGTCATATTCATTGTTTTAGGGTAATTTAAGAATAAATTTGTTGGTGGATTTTTGTGAGATCTTACTTCAAATCCATTAGCACTGATCATAAATCTGTTATCTTCTAAATTTGATTCTACATTAGACTGTAGGTGTTGCAGGATTTTCTCTGTTTTTAGTGCTCAAGATTCTTGGTCATGCCACTTTGAAGAATGAAGAGGTAGACCAGGTGAAGAGTGGTGGGCAGCAAAGCAAAGTTTATTGAACAATTGTATAAGGCTTCTGGAGAAGGACAGGGGCTGCCCAAGTGGGTTGCCCCTGAATTGTCTAAGTTTAGGGGGTTTTATGAACTCTTTTGCAGAACTATCAGAGCTACCTTAAGCAATCAGGGTGTGCTGAGTCCTGCCATCAAGGCTTTGGTCACATCTGTGTTTACCTATTAGGTTCCTGTCAACATGCTGATGGCCTTTTTTATTGACTCCTGGGGCTTGTGTCTTAACTGCCCCTTGCCTGTGATATTGACAAATGCTTTGTGGTTACCTGCCTCATTTAAGGACATTTTGCAGAAGTGATTTCTGCAAAGGCTGCAAAGAAAAATTCTAGTGGTGTCCGGTCTAAGCTGCAAAACAAGATGTTAGCACTGTTTTGTCTTAGGTGGCTTGACTCCATATTTTTTTGCTGGGGACCCTGGTCCTGACTACTTCATTGTCATTGGTATATGACTAAATGTTTTCTTAGACTTTTTGAAACTCTCAAGCTGCATATAATTCAGCACTTGAAAAGAGCCTTTGTTGTGTTATCATTGTTCTCTTTATATATTTTATCTCCTGCCAAATTGCATGTTTTTGATAATAGAGTACACATTTTGCTATATTCCTTTGCTTGTATACCCATCCCTTCCCAATCCTGGCCAAGCTCCATATAACTCAGTATTGACAAAATATTAGGCAATCAACAAGTATTTCTGTATTATGGCTTGAGGCTGTATATTAAGAAAAAATAAATAATGCAGTAAAAATGGCCCAGAAGGGAAAAACAAGTAGAAAACCCTGGCAAGGTCAAATCTCTGAGTGAAAGAAGAGGGAGTTTATCCCAGAGCATGATGAAAAGAGGAGGAAAGAGTGGGGGTGGTGGCTGTCTCTGAGCCAAGCCCCAGCAGCCAGCGCTCTTGGAAAGCCTGAATCACCAGCCTCATGGACCTAAATTAAACATTTGGTAATATATAATTCTCTTCATTTTATCTAATTTTATTCGGGTATTAAGTAAATCAGATATGGGCAAACCTTTTGCCAAATTAGTAAGTAGCTTTCGAATAACAAGAAAAATGATCATTTGCGATAGTCATTGAATCTTGTTAACACGAATTATAGAGAATGAAGGCCTACAGCAGGGTTTATTAAAATTTTAAGTTTTTTGACAATTGCAGCAAGGATTTGGCTATGGACATGTTGGAGAAGTAAGACAAAAAGGAAAGTTACAACTTTGCAAATTAACTTGGTTAATCACGTGCATGAGAGAAAAGAATAGGGATCCAAATGTTTTCTTATGTTTAAATAAAAGATTTGCAAAATGCTTGAGCCAGTACCTTGGAGATATTTGGGCATATGGCATTTGCATCTTAAAACCAAGTGATTAGAAATGCTTACAATTTGAAAAATATTTATTGTTTCAAAAATTGGTGAGTGAGCCAAAATTATCACTGTAGTTCTTAAAGTTTGATAAGTATTAAACAAAGGTATATTTATACTTATTATTTTATATTTATATTTATTTTTTGCAGGTACATGGCCATCATAGACAATTGGATTTTTTGTTGTGCTCAATTAGATTTGCAACTTCCCAGTCTAGTAAACAACTAATTCTCCCAACACTGCTTACAGTGACTTGAAGGCCCTGCTCTTGCCTATTCAGCATCTCTTTTAATTTGCAAGCAGTCCCATAAATCTTTCCTGGCTTCTAGGGACATAAAGACTTCTATGATGAAGTGGCCAGCATGGTGGCTTAACAAGCTGAAGGCTAGCTTTTTCCCTCCGTGCATCCTAGGGACCACTGTCTTATTCCGGGCAAAGTAGATCAGATTTTGAATTCCAGCCAGGGTAATTAGCACGCTTTAGGATCTCAATACACAAAGCAGAATGGTCAGCATTAGCAAAGATGTCTTGTGAATGTTTTCTGAGTGGTAGAAAAGAAAAAGGAAGGGCCAGCTGCAGCAGGTCTTTGGGATTCTAATGAAACTGACGCATTAAATACAATTCCACCTTGGGGAGAGTTGTATTTATCAACACTCTAAGCTTTGAGGCAATGTCTTTATTATCTGTTTTTCAAATGCATTCTGAAAAATAAGACTAGAGAGAAAGCAGGGGTGTCCCTAAAAGTCCCCAGAAAGCAAATTCCCCTGGGGAATGTTACATTCCCTAAAATACAAGTACCACAAAAAATAACTTTTTCTAGTTCTAGGAAGAGCAATCATCCCAGCAGTCATTTAGCTTACTGCACAATGAAAATGCAACATCTGTCCAAAAATAAGGCTGGAACTAAAATGGCTGGATGTTTGACACATTTGTTAACAACCTATCAGAAAAGTTGCATTGTCTAGGTTTTGAACCAGTGTTTTAGAAAGTTGGCAAATACAGTGAATAATTTGGAATTCTTTAGGGAAACCTGAGATCTATGATAATAGTCAACATTCTAGGCCTTAGGCCTTATGTTACTTCATTGGTTTTCTACCACCATTTTTTCTAAGACAGATAAATCAAAGTTGAGTGTGTCACTTTTTTTATACTTTGGGGTTTTTTTGAGCAGTTTTAGGCTCATAGCAGATTTGAGTAGAAAGTACAGAGATTTCCCATCTACTCCCTGCCTCCACATATGCATGGCATCCCCCACCATCAGGTTTTGACAATTAGGAACAAAGCTGCAATAAACATTTATGTGCAGGTTTTCTTGTGGACATGAGTTTTCAACATTTTGGAGTAAATAACCAAGGAGTGCAATTTCTGGATTATTATGAAAGGGAAGGTTTAGCTTTGCAAGAAACTGCTGAACTATCTTCCAAAGTGACTGTACTATTTTGCATTTTTCAGCAATGAATGAGAGAGTTCCTGTTGCTACCATTTGGTGTTGTCAATGTTTTGGATTTGGGCCATATTTCATGTATTTTGAAACTGAGTTCCTTTGATCAACTTAGGTCAGAATAACACTTTTGTATATGTTCTAATATATATAGTAATATGTAACTTAATATGATATATATGTTTAAATATGCCTACATATACATGTGTGTATTATGTTATACTGTGCCTTTAAATTACATTTTCATTTGAATCTTTAGCCATATAAAAAAGACAAAAGGTTATATTGTCATTTCTATAAAGAGCAAGTGACTGATCGAGTGCACATTTAAGATAGAGAAACTGGTACCTCTCAGGTATGGGGCCATTTGTATTTGTATTTGAGAGTAGGTAACATACAGTGGACATAGCTAACAAAACCGTGGCTATAGCCATAGCTAACAAAGCAGGTGTCTGATATGAAGCTGTAAATCATGCTTTTTACTAACCCTTTGTATTGTTTATTTTCTTTCAGAAAAGTATTTGATAGTTGCTCCAAATTATTAGTTTGAATGAGGAGAAGCAGGACAAATTCTCTTGGTATGTTTTTGGTTATTACTATCTATTTCTAATTAACCTCTTGGCCAAATAGTGGGAGTTACTGATCCATGTAGTAAGGATGAGAAAATGTCAGTCAGTCTATCAAATTAAAAAATATGCATCAAAAACTAATTTCCAATGAAAGCCACAGCAGGTCACACATTTTTTTTTTCAAACTCCTGGTAACGGTTATTTCCACCATTTTGCTCTTTTATAAACAGAGGGATATAAAAAAAAATCCCACATGTTAAGGTTAAGGCAAGATAATTAGTTGTCTGGGTCATTCTTTTATGATTCTAAATGAAAATTAAACCCCGATTATAGAGACATATAAAGAATTTGCTGAAGAATAAACGTAATAAACTCAAGGACAAGGTTCCTATTTTTAGCTCAAATTACATTGTTTTCATTGAAGTAGTCAGTCAGAGATGGTGTGTTTCTGTGAGTCTATGTGTGTGTGCATGTGCTCATGTGTACTGCACCCAGCAATAGTCCAGTATACACAGTCATTTTTGGAAAGGTAGCAGAAGTCATCAAAGCCATAGGTGCAAGTACTTTGATTCTGAAATGTTTTACACAAAAGTTCAACGAATTTCCCCATGATTGTGAATTATGAATGATGTTCTATAGTAATGCATGTCTGACCTGCATTATCCTAAACATGAAAAAGGACTAATAAAGACATGCTTAGATTTAAACTCAGATAAATATTCAAAATTCAAAAAACTATTTCCTTTACCATGCCTGGGGCTAACAATGAGATTATTTTGTTAATGATAAATAATTTCAAATATAATATGGGTATATATATATCAAGCTTATGTCTCTTTTTAGATATTACACACACACAAAACACATACACACCTAAAAGAATCTCTATCTTACATCTCATTGATCAGCATATTATTTGCATATGGTAATATTATTGATCTTTTGATTCTTTTCTTTTTTTTCTTTTTTAAGTAAGATCTGTGCCCAAAGTGGGGCTTGAACTCATCATCCCAAGATCAAGGGCCACATGCTCCACTAAGCATGTGGCATTTGGTTATTTTCTTACTAATCACCAGTGTATGTTTTTGTTTTTAAAGTGTTTATTCTTCAGAAGTAAAATATGTATGCTAAAGAGAATTAGGTAGCACTAATAAGTAAGCAAAACAAAGGTAATAAACATCAAAAAACTTCCAAAGATACCCACCATTAAAATGTTACTAACTTATAGAAGAGATGTAGAGTTTTGTTTGGAGTCAGAAATCTGGATCTAAAACCTGCTCAACAGCTTATTAGCTCCATTACTCTTGATCAATTTGCCTTATTAAACTAAGCCTCCCTTTTATCATCTGCACAATGGAAATGATAATCAACATTTTTGTGTGTGTGAAGATAACAATGAGGAAATGTAGTTTCTGCTATTAACTGTTACTATTGCTATTATTAACTTTTACTACTATTTCTTCTTGATGTAACAATTCATTTATACCTATACATTTCCTTTATGAAAAATACCATACTTTTTAATATATTTTTTGGTAACTTTTCATTTTCATTTAATTATATATTTTGAAAATTTTCATGCCAAAAGAAGTGGTATAGTGACACTTTTTTAAGTGACTCTAGTAAATGCTTCATTGGCTAAATTCTGTCGTTTAGTTAGCAAATACATTATTTTGAGCACTTATTCCTAACATTTCCTTTATTAAATTATACTTTAATAAATATTGTCCTAGCCAAACCTTTGAGTAAAATCTTAATTATCTATAAGAATTATGATTATATTTTGACAAACATGTTTTTATAATTGATAGCTATTTCAACATACCTCCTAGACATATTATACCAATTTACATCACACACTCCAGCTGTATAAGAATACCCAGTACATCTGTTACAACCATGAGAATGGGATATTTGGACGATGATCTAGCTACTTCAAATCTAAAGAGTTTCTACAATTTCTTAATGTGTCATTGTCCTTGGAATCTAGAATTTAAGAATCTGGATGTAAGATAAACTTTAAAAAAATGATTTTGTTTATTTATTTATGAGAGAGATAAAGAGAGGGAGAGAGAGACAGGGAGAAGGAGAAACAGGCTCCCTACAGAGCAGGGAGCCCAATGAGGGACTCAATCTCAGGACCCTGGGATCATGACATGAGCTGAAGGCAGACACTTAACCGACTGAGCACCCAGGCATCCCTAAGATAAACTTTAAAAAGTTTATTTCCCCCTTTATGCTAAAGGAGAGAGATCAGTTAAGATTTTTATTTTTTTTGTTCCAATTTCTAGCACTCTAGTTAATGTCCTCTGTGATTTGTTTAGTTTTGTTGTTTCTTGTAGCTTTATTATTTCAATGCTTTGAACATTGATGATGCTCTTTAAATATTAAACTATTAATTATTTCATGCTTCTTACCAGAAACATTGCCTCATATTGTTTGATTAGAAAGAGAGATTTAGGGATATCATAAACATATGCTCGCATCCTCTTATGAGTATATTTATTTCTTAGCATGGTTTTTTATTAGATGCCTATCTTAGATAACATTCTGTCAAATCCATAGTGGAGGCTTTGCAGATTTGGCCAACCTATGGGCTGATGTCTGGCAGACGTATCATGTCACATTTGTTCTGGGGGCACATTAGAATTCAGAAAATGTATATGAATCTTTCCATTTGAGGTAGAAAATTAATTCAAATATTGTATCAGCGATATATTTATAAGACAACATATTTGTGGGGAAAGGAAATGAGGTAGTAATTTTATCACTATTGGTTTTCAACTGCTGAAAAGTTATAGATATGGTAAAGGGACAGAAGAATTAAATCAGTGATTAGGGATAAAAATAGCACATCTGTATGCCTTTAGAGAACCAGTTGAATTGTTATATGGTGTCACTGTTTAATCAACCTTATTTTTTAAATAAAATCTCTCATTATTGATCAACACATTCCTGGATGTTTTGTATCATCTCTTTTTCAGACATTATCTGATTTGTCTTCTCAATTATATCCCTTCCTGATTTCTCATAGATTTTATACTTCAATATACAATATTTCTCCTTAATCTTTACTTTCCTTTGGTCTACTAATCTTGCTACAATCATGCAAACATGTGTAAATCTGTCATCTACAAAAAAAAGATGAAACAAATATCCTTAAAATTCTCACAATGTTTCTTATTATAGATATTATTATCATTACCATTTATTCTAAGATTGAGAGGTAGCGAGGGTCTTGTCCAGGTCAAAAGAAACATCACTGACATTGAAACTCTGGACCGTAGGATGGCAAAGACAATGTTTTTCAGTAGCTTACATGAACGTTTCCTTTCTCAAATGTCTATGATATTGATCATAGAGAATATCATGTATTAAGATACCAAGGAGCTAATTTTCCCAAGAATAATCCTGAAATTTGCCAAATGTTTCATCATGTTCTTAAAGGAACCATGCCAGCAGGGCACTACCTGGTTCAATGAGTAATATTTTTCTATAATTCAAGTACATTTCTTAACTAATTCTCCTTATGAAAGATTGGTGAATAATTGCACCAGCTGCAAATACATTGTGTTTGATTTTCGTGAATTAGCATGAAGACTAAAATTCCTAGAAAATTGATGGTTGGTGGAATTTACATAATTTTGGTCATATTAAGAACTTCTAGTTATTTAAATATAATTGATCCCTTTCTGCTGTAATATTATGTTCTTTTTGTGACATAAAGATAACAGCTGAGGCCTAATTCATTTAAATTCTATTATACAGTCACTGAGCAATATGATAAATATCTCTTCCATGAAAAAGATCCTTTAAGGCTGAGTCATCTATGCTAAAGTAACTTATTAATGTAGTCACCTTTTGTAGACCACTAGAAACTCTTGTACATATTTTCTTCTCAGCAAATTAACTGTAAGTTTCTAAGTCATCCAGATACATGAATTGGCTTTGTTTTACACTCTAGTACATTTCTGTACACATAAAATGAAGAAAGACATTTCCAATTATGCACTCGTTACTTTCTGAATTTAATCAAAATGTACTTTTGTACCTTTGATGTTATCAATATCAAGGGGCTATAAATCATCTAGATATGTCCCAATCTTACTTTTTTTTTTTTTTTCAAATTTGGTGGAAATTTTGCCCCCTAGAGCAAATGCTCCAGCTGTATTCTGCATCTCTTCTTCTCTTCCATCTCAGGGACACTGATCTGTCAAATAGTCCTTCTCACAGCTGAATCTTCAAACTCTACCTACGTATTCCTTCTTGCCCTTCAACATATAGCCCGAATCTTCTCAGATCAGGTAACAAATGCTCAAAATCTCTAGGTCAATCTCCTCTCTCTTTCCAGATATTTCCCTATATTTCTACCTTTTTCCATGAGAGTTTCCATGTTCATTTCTATACATTACCCATTACTTTTTTTCTTTGTATAGTGGTCTAACTTCTTAAAATTCCATGTACAGTGTACTGTGGAGCAGACAGACAATCTAGATATAGGAGGATGGTGGTTATGAGTAGGTCACTGGCAACAGGTTTGGAGAGAAATGGTTAGACTTGAAATTTATACGTTATAGCAATAAAATCAACAGAACTTGGTCACAGCTCTTAGAAGAGATCGGTTTGTTAATGTAGAAGAAAGATACCAGGAAGGACTTCCACTGTACTAGGTAGAGGAAACGGACCTTTACTGAGAAAGGTAAGCCTCAGGAGAACGTTTGCAGTAGAATACCAAGAGTTCATTTTTGTTGTTAAAATTTTGAGATACTTAAGACAATTCCAAACAGAATTAGATTGTGAAGCTTAGGAGGAAAAATCAGTTATAAGCATACATTTGGGAGGTGTTAGGATTAATGTGGTCTTTAAAACCTTGGAAATAGAATAACTCTGAGGTAGAGCATCCTGAAATAGAATGAGGCCTGCAACTGGCTCATGAGAACTGGCCCATGTATACTTCATATTCTAGGTGTAATATTCACTTATGCCATTTTTAGCCAATTTATTTGAGACAAATCAGACCCTCATTTGAAAATGTCAACATTTTGTTTGGGCAATTAATGTTAGACTAAAAACCTTCAGGTCATTATCTGGCTTTTCCATTTCTATTGCACAGCACATCTAATCTATCATTCATTTCTGCCAACATGCATTTCAAACATGTTTCAAAGGATTCATTGTTACAACCCTTTTCCAAGCTACTATTACCTATCTCCCATGTAGAATCCAGACAGAGAGCCTCATAACACAGAAGTAAATCAAGTTACTCCCCTACATAAAGCTCTCAAATGACCATCTCACAATTAGATGAAAATATGGATTCCTCACAAAAGCCTGAAAGGTCTTTTCTACTGCCATTCCCATGTTTCCAACCTCAACTCCTATGCTTCTCTTCTGTATCACTCATTGCCTTCCAGCCATTCTGGACTTCTTAATATTCCCCCAAACCTGTTGCTGCCTCTGGGCATCCATACTTGCAGTTCTCTCTGCTCATAAGGCTTATCCTTCACAGACACCCAAAGGTTCCTCTTTAGTCCAGTATCTATTCAAATACCAACTTCTTATAGAATATTCCCTATCCATTCTATGATAGCACTTTCTCTCATTCCCTCTTACTACATATAGCCTAACAAGGTTTTAGTGTTTTCAAAAATAATTATTAAGACTTTATTTTAAATAGAGTGGCTATTATTGAGTGTGCTTAATTTAGCATAAATTGAGCACAAAGTATATAAATATCTCATTTACTCCCTGCCCCCTACATGCATAGATTCCGCCATTACAAACTCTCCCCATCAGATTGGCAGATTTGTTACAATTAATGAATCTACATTGACACATTAGAATCACCCAGAGTCCATAAATTACATGAAGTTTCACTCTTGGTGTTATACATTCTATGGGTTTTGGCAAATGTATCTTGCAGAGTATTTTCACTGCCCTCAAAATCCTGGATGTTGTGCCAATTCATTCTTCCCCTTCCCCAAACCCTTGACAAGCACTGATCTTTCTATATCTCTGTAATTGTGCCTTTTATAAGAATGCCATATAATTGGAATCATACAGTATGTACCCTGTTCAGATTTTCTTTTTTCACTTTGTAGTATACATTTTTTTTTGTAGTATACATTTATATACATTTAAGTTTCCTCCATGTCTTTTCATGGCTCAGTGGCTCACTCTCTCCATCTCTCTCTCTCTTTTAAGTATTGAATACTGTTTCCATTGCCTGAATACCATAGTTTATCCATTCATCTACCCAACAACAAATTTTTGCTTCCAAGTTTTAGTAATTATGAGTAAAGCTGTTCTATCTGTGTGCAAGTTTATGTGTGGATATAAGTTTTACTCTTTTGAGTAAATACCAAGGAGCACAGTTGCTGGAATGTGTAGTAAGTTTAGTTTTGTAAGAAATTGCCAAACTGTCTTCCAAGTCACTGTATAATTCTGAATCCCCACTATCAATGAATGGCCTGATCAATGAGTGTCCTATTGTTCTATGTTCTCACCGACATTTGGGTAGTCAGTCTTTTTTTTCTGTAACTCTTTATTTAATGATTCAATACTTCCATGTGTATTTGTTTATTACCTTTCTTCCCCTCTCAGGAATGTGAGCTTCATGAGATTAGGATTCTGTCCATTTTGTTTGCTCTTGCTTTAGTACAAATACAATATCTGACACACTGTAGGCATTCAAATATTTGTGGAAAATAAGTAAAAGGGGATATATATGATAGCATTTGTGGACTTAAATATTAATATCATTTATTTACTTTATTATATTTATTCATCATTTATATCATCATCAAATATATTCATTCATCATTTACCTATATCATTTTTTAAAAGATTTTATTTATTTATTTATTTGTCAGAGAGAAAGAGAGAGAGCACAGGCAGAGAGGCAGGCAGAGGCAGAGGGAGAAGCAGGCTCCCCGCCGAGCAAAATGCCTGATGTGGGACTCCATCCCAGGACGCTGGGATCATGACCTGAGCCAAAGGCAGCCGCCTAACCAACTGAGCCACTCAGGCATCCCCCTATATCATTTTTTAAATAAGATACAAAATAGAAGACTTTCAACTTTCTTAAATCCAGAATAAAAAAAGCAATTCAAAACTTCCTTGTTGATAAATAATCTTGTGATTCTATAATACTTCTCCCTAGTACTTTGGATTCTTATTAAATCACCCTCTGCAGATTTATTTTCAAATGTTAAGAAATTAATTTCTGGGGATTGTTTTTCTATTTATCACAGATGTGTCTATAATATAGCTACAGTTAACAATATTTACTATCTTTATTGGCCTGCACTTTCTTTTGCATTAACAAGGATTTCCATGACATGGTTTTGCTTCATTGGATAATTCAGATGCTCATTAAAATACAGTGAGATTTTGCTGAATCCATTGAATACTACTTATGTTTTAATGAGCATTAATGAGCTTTGTGATTGTCCTGTGGAGCAAAACGTGTATCTCATTAGGTGGATTCCCAAAATGCCTAAAGGTGAGCAGACACAGCTTTAGATATATAAGGTAATTTCATACTTAATTAGTTCCTTACTTGACACCACACATACGTATCCAGAACTGTGGCTTGACATGGCAAACTTGTTGTTTGCTGTGACAAGTCAATGAAATGGTAGAATTCACAGAGAGCTTCTGTGACTAGTTTAAGGCCATTCTTTATTATGTTAATAGGTATATTATGACTCGATTCATAGGAAATAGAGTATAAGGAAGAAGTTAAATGCTTCCTAACTCGAATTGGCATTGCTTTATAATTTGCACAGAAACTGGCATTGGAAGTACTTACGTGCACATATTTCAGATGCACACATCCATGGTATGGCTTATTTTCATTAACCAAGTGCTTACCACATGACAGCAAATGCACATATAGTATTTTTTCTCCCAACAAAAACTCTGAAAGCTGGAGTTGTTATTTGTTCTTTATGGATGAAAAAGCTGATGTATGAAGTATTTAAATGATTTGTTCTGTTAGTTCGCTCAAAATACTACAGACTTGGAGGCTTAAACAACGGAAATTTATTTTCTCACAGTTTTGGAGACTAGATATCCACAATCAAAGTGTCAACAGTTTATTTACTCCTGAAGTCTCACTCGTGGCTTACAGAAGGTTGCCTTTTCACTGCGTCCTCCTGTGACCTTCCTTTCCACTATTTGCAAACATCTTTGGTGTCTCTTACTCTTCTGAAACAGAAACAAGTCAGATTATGACCACACCTTTAAAATTCCATTTAACCTCAATTACCTCTTCAAAGGCCCTATCTTCAAATACAGTCAAGTTCTATGGTACTGGAGTTTAGGCCTTCAACATGACTTATAAGGAACAGATGTAGTCAAAAACATTTGACAAACATCACACTGGTAATAAGCGCATATCGGTGATTTGAATTTCATTGTTTCTAACTTCAAAGTCCAGGTTCCTATTCTATCTATTCCATAATGTAAATTTCATAAGATTTGGAATGATTGATATTAAACTAAAAGATATTTATATATTTTAAGTGTCAAAACACAGTTCATTGTCATTGCAACAAATGAAAGAAACTTGAATTAATCTAATGGTTTTTAAGTTCTCAGTTACTTTCAAAAATATTTTCTTGTGTGTAATATAGAAAACAAACTAAACAGAAATATGCTGATGAATCCTAGTTATGAATTATATCTGCATGGAGAACATTAATCTTTAGTAAGTTTTGAAGCTCATTATTTCAGATTAGTTTATATATTATTGTTCCCAAATACAATTTCAAAGATGACACTCTAGCTGCTATTATCACTGGGTATAACTAAGAAGTAGAAAGTTGGGAGTAAAATTATTTTAATTTTTAATGGTTAATGTACCATAGCTCATAAAAATATAGGAAACCGATTTCATTAGAATTGTGCTGTATTCTTGGGGTAGGCTAACAGTACATGTGGTCTGATTAAAGTAGATAGACAGTCTCTGGGAATTCTGATTAGTGGACCCTAGCTACACTAGGCCTGGCTACCATGTTGTTACAAACATGTATGCTCATCCACCAAATTAATAGTGAATGAGCATCTGTGAAATATTTGATGGTATTCAGAGGGGTTTGAGTTTCAATTGCAACTCTCTGAATATGATATCATTCCTGTAAAGTGTCTCCAAACACTGAAAAATCCTTACGCTTTTTAGTATAGCATTGTGATGAAGATGGGCTCTTGGACTCAAACAAATGTGAGTTTAGTCCCTGCTCAGATGCTTACCACAGCGTTTCCAGCAAGTTACCTAGCTTCTCTAGGCCCCAATCAAATCATATGAATAACGGAGAAAATATCTATCTATAAAATAGGATATGAAAATTAAATAATTTAGTGTTTGTATCACCTAGCATGGTTTCTGGAGCATAGTAAATGCCTGGCTTAGTCAGTGGTGAAATGACATAGTCATTTTGACAATTAATAATTTTCAATTTAATTATATAGTGATTTATTTAAAATCTGGCTCTCTGTCTTGAGGCAAATTGCATGGAATTGCAGACTATTTTTCTTCTTTAAAGTTTTGCATAGCTAACTCTTGGTATAGTACTTGGCATACAGAGGCCCCAGTAAATGGCTATTAAATAAATAAGCTAATTAATGAGTTGAATTTTATGATCTGCTTGCTACGTTTATAATGGTAAAATGCCAAATCAAGTGCTTTAGAGAAGAGGAAGAACAAATGGGGTGCATCTCACTATCAGTAATAGTTTCTATTGCTTATCAACAGATTAAAACACTACTGAATGAATGAATAGATGATATTCAGCTATAAGAACAGCCATGTTGATTTTGCTTTTGATATGTTCCTTTTGGCTAGTTTCAGCTCAGGGAGAGGGTAACTGCAGTTGAAAGATTCTTGTTCTTTCTCATGAAATCTGCTGTACATATATTTAAAAAAATATCTTATCCAGGGGGCACCTAGGTGGATTAGTTGGCTGAGCATTCAACTCTTGGTTTTAGCTCAGGTCATGAGATTGAGCCCTGTGTCAGGCTTCATGCTCAATAAGGAGTCTGCTTGAGATTCTCTCTCTCTCCCTCTTCCCCCCAACCTGTCCCCACCTCAATTAAATAAATAAATAAATAAAATCCTTTAAAAAGAAATCTTACCCAGCACCTTCAATAGTTTGTCACTGAAGAATTTTCAGGTTGACTTAGCCTGCCATTTTGCTAAAAGCACAGCTTCAAAGAAAAATAGTAATTCTATTCCTAGACAGTTTTTTGGTCATTTAATAATTATGTGACAGGCTCTTGGAAAACACCTCTGAACAATGAAAACAAATTCCTGCCCTTGTATGGTGGCAAAACTAGATTTAAAGGTACATAAATAAATAAATAGCATAGTCACAGATGTCGATTACTATGGGGAGAAAATGAGTAGAAGACGTCAGAAAAGTCTTAGGTGAATAAATATGAGACAGATTGAGTAGCCCTTTTTGAGGAAGTAGCCCTTTTTGAGTTTGAGAAACTTAAGTGAAATTTTGGGGGGTGGGGTGAGAGAATAAATCAAAGAATATTTAAGGAAAGCCATTCTAGTCAGAGTCTCAGGTAGAGACAGTGAAGAGGACATTGGAGATGGAGCAGCGTAGGAGGAAGAGTTAAAGTAGAAGATGTGAGGTCATGCAGTCAGAAAGATCAAATTTTATGGGAAATTATCTTTGGTTTTTTGAAAACATTGAATAATGTAATTGAATTCTGTGAGCTAATAAGTGTTGGCTTCCAATTATGTTATGATCTCTCTTTTGTTAAAAGTTTTTATTCAAATTTGAGTTAGATAATATACAGTGTAATATTAGTTTCAGGTGTACAATATAGTGATCCACCCTTCCATATGCCACTGGAGGTTTTTTATAGTAAAAGCATTCCTAAATCCCTGTCACCTATTTCACTCATCCCCTACCCAGGGCATTCTCTCTTCCTCTGTGTATATTCCCAGTGCATGTCACTGTGTCTGCCATAGTGTAGGTGACTGAGAAAACCTTGTTGCAGAAAGAATCCCTCATTTGGATACTGGATATGCAGTTTTTGTGCCAACAACAAAAATCTGGTTTCTAAAATCTAATAATCTAAAATATCAAACATTATATTCAGTTAATAAGCCCTTCTCACACATTTTGATGGTTATGTCTTGTTATTTTAATAGAAAATATCTTAGGAGAGTGAGAATAGACCAATAGAACAAAAAAAAAATTCTATGCAGCTCCACACAGAAAGAGAAAGAGGGATGGAGGGAGAGAGCCAAAGAGTATAAGAGCAAGGCAGGAGAGGTGGAAGGAATTCTGTTAAATTGTAACTACATATTTGGGATTCCTTTGTGTGATTTATTTATTTACTTACTTACTTTTAAAGATTTTCTTTATTTGAGAGAGAGATTGAGCACAAGGTGGGGGAAGAGGCAAGGGACAAGCAGACTCCCTGCTCAGCAGGAAGCCCAATGCGGGTTTCTATCCCAGGACCCTGAGATCATCATGGCCTGAGGTGATGCTTAACCTACTGAGCCACCCAGGCACCCCTTTTTTGTGTGATTTAAAAATCACAGTCTGTTTTTGTTCATCTTCAGTTGGGCTTGTGAAAATAATGAAACTAAAATCCAGTAAAATTTATTTGGAAACTTCAGTTATCACCCTCTATTTTAGTCTCACAAAGAAAAGGGAAACATCCTTGTCCATTACTGTAAATATATCCAATGCCCATCAAGGCTCAAGGAGACAGGGGTAAGGCTGGTCAACCATACATGTATATGTCCTTGATCAATTGAAACATGACGCTGATATGTGGGTAAATACCATTTTTTGTTAAAATATGAAGTATTTACATAGTACCAAAATTTCTAGGAGAAATCTAGTCATTTTGGTATGCATAGTTACCAATAGAAATTATATATTTATAAGGAAAGGATAAACTCTTGAACAAGTTTAACTCAACTTTATGAGGTATTATAGTATAATCAAAAATGTATTTTCTGTGAAATTAGGTAATGTTAAGATGACTTGGGAATATTACAATTATTTTAGAGTTTCTTTACTTGATAGATTCCCTCTATCAAGATATGAAAATGATTTTTTTTGCCACAAGTTAACCTTTCCCTTTAAAAAAAAGAAATGTGTATTTATTTATTACATGTATGTATACATTTATGTGTCATAAAAATGTTAATTATTCATGCATCTCTGCATATAATCTTCATAATTAAGCATCTATAATTTACTTAAGATTATAATGTTTTCACCTCTGAACTGTGAGTACTATAAGACTAGCAGATTGCTACACTAATTATTCTTGTACTTAAATAGTAAGATAATTACCGCAGCAATATTCTATTCAAAATGAAAATTGAATCCACCCCCTGGCACACTTAAATTAGGAGCCTTTTTCTTTCATTTTTGCAAAATGTTCTCCTTTTATCTTTTTTGAACACATATTTTTAGTGTTAGAAAGAGCAACTCCATTCACTGGAGATTCCATGTTAGGTAAGAATGTCATCACTGTGCTTAAGCTGCTTAGACTCAAATTCTAAGGGTATTCTATGTATGAAAATAGTTCTGTTAGAAACTGGTTCTGCTGACTTTGCCCAGCCAGGTGTACACAAATAAAGGCATGGCAATGAGAAGAGCATGAGCTAGGTTGAAGTTATTAACACATCCAAAATTCAGAATAAACCAAACCATGAAGGCCATCAATATGTTGATGGAAGTTCATTTATTTTATGTACCAAAGTACTACCCCCAACCTCAGGTAGAAAAGAATTCTTCACTATTTAGAACCCTACTGTATGATGAATATACATCATCATATGATGTATATTCCACTATTTAGAACCCTACTGTATGATGAATATACATGAATATACTTTTGCTATAAAACGCCTTTAACATTTTGCTGCCATTTTTTTCCCTTGTGTTGTCTATTTGTCCTTGAGAGTGGGAACTACATGTTTTGCTTTTGGTATGCTAAATTCCCAAACAATCCCTTGCACACAGAATTGAACCTCAACTAAGTTTATCCATTAGTGAATTAATCTGTGTTTTAAAAACAAGTAACGTAATTCATACTGTCATCCAAAAAGACAAACCCCAAGAGCTTAGTGGTATAACGCACATGCACATATGTGCTCACACACAGACACACATGCATACATCACCTGCTCAGGTCAGTGTCTGCCTGAATGTCACTCTTCCATTCCTGGTGATGCCCAATAGAACATGTGGCCTGAAGTCTTCTTGGTAGAAAAGGAGGGAGATGGATGAGCCCCAGGGGCTTCTAACTGCCTTTAATTACTTCTGCTCCCAGTTTTTTGAGAAGCAACAATCATGAAATTCCAACTTGACTGCTGGGTAGACTGGGAAGTATTAAAAAAAAAACAAAAACTGGATTTAAAGTGAGCACACAGTCTCTGGCACCATTTATTTTGTTTTGTATTTTTCCTCTAGTCACTTCAGAAGTGTTTTTCCAAAGAGATTCTAAGCATCAAGGACAAAATACATCATCTCATTTTGTATATCCACTAGAGTAACAGCATAAGATATGTGGTAGAGTTTCAATGTGGGTGATATTTGAAACTTAGTATTTTGGAAATTTTTTTTGTCAAAATTTAGTGATCACAATATAAATATCTACTTATGTTAAACTTTCCTGTAAAAATTAAATGGAGATATTAGATGTTTCCAAATGATGGACATTATTAAAACTATGGCGTTCCCTTAAGGTGATTTTCCAAGTGTATATCCTAGGGTTCCACCCCTGGAAAGCAGTTTATTTTAGGTGTGGCCTCAGGGAATATTATTTTTAAAAAAGTTCAAATTATCACTCAAATGCCCATTTTCTGAGAATTGATAAGCATTATGAATTTTATAGAACTAAACAATTTTATTTTGGAATCCAGAAAACCATGTAAACAAACATAGCATCCTATTTATGTGAAAAGGCTACACTTGATATTTTTGATGCCTTGGGTTAATCATGATATTGCTGTCTCAAAATGGATAGTGAAGAATAAAACGATTGTATTCCTGTGTTTACTCTTTTAGTATGTTTCTGGGGAGTGGAACATAAATTAGAGGATAATTGTTAAGTGCCAAATTCTTGAGCTGTTGGAGTTTATTTGCTTCAGCAATTTAAGATAGTCCTTATTTTAACCCTTAATCAGATTATTTTTACTTATTTTAGGTGACCACTCATAAATGGCAACCTTTTAGTCTTAGACTTTGCCATTTAAAAAAATCTGCATATTCCTTCAAACATCTGTCTCAGGGGCTTTCTGGCATTAAATTTCATTTGGTTGTCATTTCTAAATCTTTCAGGGAGTTTCAAGTATCTAGTATATATTAAAATGATGTTGCACTTCTTTTTTTTTTAACATTTTATTTATTTATTTGATAGACAGAGATCACAAGTAAGCAGAGAGGCAGAGAGAGAGAGAGGAGGAAGCAGGCTGTCCGCAGAGCAGAGAGCCCGATGCGGGGCTCGATCCGACGACCCTGAGATCATGACCCAAGCCGAAGGCAGCGGCTTTAACCCACTGAGCCACCCAGGTGCCCCTGATGTTGCACTTCTAGTCACAAGTTGTAACTCAGTTTATACTTGCAAGGAATACATATATATTAATCTCCATTCAACACACACACACACACACACACACACACACAAGCTCACACACAACCAATTCTGTTTTTTACCATATAAGTTATAAAATGAGTTAAAGATACCACATCAGTTGTGCTTGAGTCAATATGTAAGCATTTGTATAGAGCAGTAATTCTCACCCTTTTTCTCTGGGACATACATGTCAGATAGAATTCACATAAATCTTATGTTCCTAAAGATTGTGGCATAGCTAAGATATACTGCTGGTCATGCACATTTGTATGGCTATAATTCCATTCATTTGCCTTCCTCTCAAGAGAGCATAGGAATCAGTGACATTAGAGCAACAGAATCTGAAATGCTCTAAGTAAGTAAACCACTTTTAATTTTTAAAATAAATTACTCTCAAAAATGAGTTATCTTAACCATGATTAAAAACAAATAACTTGGGGCACTTTCTCTTTTGAGTATCATGACATGAGTGACCTGACTCTGGCCAGGTATTGCAGTTTGGCTTGGCCATCAACTAGCCTTCTAGAACTCTGTTCTCTCATCTCTAAAAATGGGAGTAGTAACATTAGTGATTTGAGAAATAATCTATATATATTTCTTTTTGTGATTGCTGCCTCATAGTAACCATCTATAACACATTTTTTTGTATCAGTCAAGGATCAGTAGCAGGAAATTAGATTCGCTTTATAAATTAAAAGTACTTTATAAAAATTCTCTAATGTATTCTTCTCTAAGTCACTCTTGGTTTCCTTACCTTTCTTCACTGGAGCTCTCACTATTTCTTATCCTTACATATATAGCAAGGAAAATGATCTAAGTTTGCAAAAGGACTACATATATGGCAAAAGAGGACACTGGGTTAACCTTATGGTGACAGAAGCCTGACAGGCACTCACATTAGAGAGGATTTCTCCCATCCAGGTCAGTGTGCACAAATATCATTAACTTGGATGAGAATTCGCTATTGCACTTAAGATAGAGTGACCTTTTCTTTAAGTAGATTGTTTTTCTATGTAGGAAACGAAAAATCTTTTTTTGATAGATATCACCATTATCCCTATGATATAACCATCCGTACACACAAAAGAAAGGCTGCCTCCCTGCATTCCAGGGATAGATTTGTGAATTTTATCATGATGAAGAAGGACCTTCATGTGCACTATCTCCCTAACAATAGGGTCAGACAGTACTTTTCAACACAGTGATGTTCATAAGAGTAAAAACTAAAGAGTGGAGAGAAGATAATTTTTATTCTCCTTATTTTTTTGGACATATATGACAGGCACTAAATATAAAAATATAAATGATACAAGTTTCTCACTTTCTTTTTAGGACTGATAAACACATTGCTATTTATAAAATAATATGCATTAATTAAATTTTGTTTAAAAGTATACTTATAAAAGTGTCTTGACTAGTGCATACAAAATCTATAAGAAAAATAAAGATCTACAAGAGAAGATATTGTAGTAAGTTTCAAATACAAATATTAAGGAATTTCGGGGGGTAATGTAATTATCTTCCTAACAGGAAGATGGAGAAATTTCATTGATGAGAAAGTGAAAAAGTATGTGTGGGTTAAACACTGAGGTTTCTGAATAAAAATAGAGGCTAAATAGGTAGTACATCTGTGCTCCCTTCCATGGCCACACTAAAATGAAGATTAAAAAAAAAAAGAATTAAATATACAACATTGTAGAGAATGGGAAAGGAGACAATGGCATCAGAATCTTCGAAGTTGGAAAGCAGATGGTTGAGTGATAAATAGCTAAATCAGGAACATTCAGTGGTAAGGAGGAAGAGGGAAAAGTTAGAGGCGACCGTGATTTATATTGGAGATTGTCTAAAAGACTCAAAAACTATCTCTACAAGATGCTTTTGGAAACAAAATGAAGATGGAAGTAAAAGCCAAAGGCCAAAGGACTGCTAGGAAGTCTAAGAATCACTTACAAGACTAAAACTCTGAAACCAAGACTACTAATATCTGAGGAAATACTCACTTCAGAAACCCTAACAGATTAGAAAAGTAATCTCATCAGGCACCAACAGGCAGTCACATATGGATTTCAAATAAGCATAATAAACATGCAAAAGGTCAAAGGAAGTTTGTACAATAGGAGGGAACAAGACATAATTTAAAAAGAATCAAGTATAAAATTAAGAATGAAAACATGAAAGTTTAGTTTTTTTAAAAAAATAGATATTTGGGACAAATAATATAATGAATTAGGAACTTTTTAAAATTTTTTTAAATTTTTATTTAAACATATAATGTAACCCCACCCCCCTCTCCCAGCACCCCTCCCCCCACCCCCCTCAGTTTGTTTTATGACATTAAGAGTCTCTTTTGGTTTGTCTCCCTCCCGATCCCATCTTAGGAACTTTTAAGATCAATCCAAGTAACTCTAAGAAGAAAGGAGGCAAAAATAAAGGAATAGGAAAATATAAAAAGAAAATAAATATGAAGAATAGGGATAAAAGTGCCATCCAACAACATAAAAGGCTAATAGCCCCAAGAAGGAGAAAAAACTGAAATACAAGGAATAAATTCTTTAAAGAATAACAGAGATTAATTTATCAGAATGAAAAGATGAAACACATCAGTTGAAGGGCCCATGGAGCATTATAAGAAACGGATGATATAAGAAACACTTCTCAAAGTTTCCAGAAAGAAATAAGACATCACTTAGAAAATAACAAGTATTTGGGGTCAGATGTATCAAGAACAATACTGGGTACAAGAAAACTAAGTAAGAGATTGTTTAAAATACTGAAGAAAAATAACTGAATGTAACATTTTATATCTAGTCATTGACATCTAAATAAGATGGCAAAACAAAAACTAAATAATATTCTCAGGCTACAATATGATAGAAGTTTAGCCTCACAAAAACCCACCATAAAACAACTTTTGAAAATGATACTTGAAAAAGAAAGAAAAAAAATGATGCTTAGGAGATATGAGTTAATGGTAAATTAACTTGTAAAATTTGCTATCTACAGTGAAAATAAACAAAAAAGCCCTCCTTGAAAAAATAAAAACATCCACAAAAAAGAAAAAAATGGACATTTATACATGGTAATCCCAACGTAAACTCTATACAGTATCAGTATGATGGAGATTGAGCAGGGGAGAACCTAAGTAGGGGGTGGGTATTAAGAGGAAATGTTAATAATTGTTAACATGTGTGCATATATGCATATAGACATGTACTTGACTTTTATTTCAGTCCCTCTGATTGAAAATGACAAATTGCTTGAAGCAAAATTAGAAATAAAGAATTTCAAATTTTCAAAATGTATATATTTCATAACAGTTATACTTCTGAATTTATTAAGCTTGAAGCTACCTTAAAACTTTTAAGACACTCTGTTTTGTGTGTGTGTGTGTGTGTATGTGTGTGTTTATGCACACATGCAAAATAATCTGGCCCTAATGAGATTAAAAAAGAAATGGATGGAAAAGACAACTGAGGATGGGTGAGCAAAACCAAGATTATAAAAATAAATATAAATAAATATTTTAATATCCCACATGTCCACACATAAGCACACACACTGTACACATACACATTATTTATGATCAGGCATAACGCAAGCTTGTAAGTAAAATCAAATATTTTGATCTTTCCTGTCCCTCTGATGATAGTGAAATGGAGAAAAAGACAAGGATCTAGCAACTGAAATCAGCTCAGAAATATGAGAGATGAACTTCTTCTGCAAATTTGTATGTAGTGTGTTTTGAGGTCGGATATCAGTCTCAGGGTGTGTGTGTGTGTGCAATGTGCATACACAATTTTGCCCTCTGTAAATATTAAGATTCAGTGTTCAAACCTCTGCTTTGGAGTTATGCATTGCTTTCTGTAATAAACTCATTCAATGAAGGGGGCCTTGGCATGTGTTTAAAAACATTTTTCAGAAAAGCTTAAAACAAGTGTTTTGAAAGGAAACATTTTCCACTGTGCTTTTCAACTAGTCCATGGCAGAATAGTTCAACACAGCTTCTCATGACTTTCCGCAGCTTCTAAAAGACAGGGCTGAGCTTTCCCAGAGTTCTCCTTTGTGCTTGAGAAAATAATAAATCAATCAATTAAAAACACCTCAAATACAACCTATGAAATATACTTCTCTATTCTACAGTCAACAACGCTGATCAATAATTGAGCTCTCATTTTTTTCTTTTCTATTGAGCTTCATCAAAAACACTTTTTCCATGAAAAAAAAAGTGAGGGAATAAAAAAAATATTCGAAATTACACTGGAAATATGTAACCTTTCTGCCTCAGGAGAGAAGTTAAGTGTGCAAACAGGTTATTTAAATGACTCACAACTGGCTTACATCTGTGCCCCTTAAATGGAGTGATGATTATTTACAAAGCAGGTTCACCCCTGACATAGACCTCTCAGGATGGCCACTAAGGAAACCCAGGGTTGCCATGACAGGTCCTTTATTAACACTAAAGTGATAATTTCAAACAAGTGGTCAATTCAGGGACAAAGGACAGGAATAGCATTTGTTTATAATGCAATGTTCAGACCTTGGCTAGCATAATAAGGGCAAGATTGCAGGATGCATTTTATTTGCATATTATTCTATTAACATTTACATTGGCTAAGCAAACAGAGGCCACATATGGAGCTCAGAAGAAGTCATCACCCCTTCATGAAAGGTGTTTGACCTAATCTAGCCAGACTCGGGAAGCACTAAGAAGAGGAGTATGAAGACAGACATGTTGGCTAAATTCCAATGGCATAATTACTTTCTGCCCATATAAAAAATTCTTCCTGCCATTCTTGAGAAGTTATTTTTTTCCACCTCCTTTCCTGACTGCTGTTGTGCTGTGAAATGGCTGTCATAGTAGACCCCACAGGGGCCTGCGTTTCAGCTTTGAGTGAGTGATCCTTGTAGATAAAATCAGTACAGCCTTTGGAGGTCCTTCTATGAGAAAGGGCTAATATAAATGCAAAGCATTGTTCATTTCCTTTGGGAAGCTTACTTAATGTGGCATACCCACACTTACTGGTTAACACAGCCTGGTAAACCCACTCTGTTATCAGGACTTAGTTCCACATTAAAAGGGAAATTTTTTTGTTGTTTTTGTTTTTGTTTTAAAATTTTGTTTATTTGACAGAGGGAGAGAGATCACAAGTAGGCAGAGCAGCAGGAAGAGAGAGGGGGGGAAGCAGGCTCCCTTCTGAGCAGAGAGCCAGATGTAGGGCTTGATCCCAGGACCCTGAGATCATGACCTGCGCTGAAGCCAGAGGCTTAACCCACTGAGCCACCCAGCTGCCCCTAAAAAGGAGTTTTAAAGTTTATCTCTGATTGTGCAAATACCTCGTAATACCAATACTGGGGACCTCAACTGTGCCTTTGCTTGAGAATGTCAAGATGCCACAGGAACTCTGTGCTTTCCTCTGCAGTTTCTAGGTGTAGGAGGGAATTGAGGTGATGCCTGCAGTGAAATAAGGAACTATTTTAAGCTGCTTCTGCTGAGGTAAAAAATCACTGTTGCTGAGGCTCCTTACAGAAAATTAATGAAAACCCCTCTGGTTATTAGTAAATGAAGCAACAATAGAACTCATTCAAAGTACAACACCTAGCTTTTTATGCTGGCGTTGAGATTTTGGATCCAGCTGAATCCTGGCAATGTAGCCTAATGTTGCACTGCAATTACAGGGCTATCTCTGTGAGGGAGGCGATTTACCACCTGTCTATCCAACCCATGTCTTACCACAGCATGTTGAATCATAATCAACTTCTTAAGCCTTCAGTTTCTTCTTCCATGGGTATTTCAGAGGGTTCATTGCAGTAATTAGGTGGGAGATCTTCACTGAACGTATATAGCATAATCAACACTCAATATGTGGCATATGTAGTAACATTATAATTATTGAAATTAATAATAAATTATAATTTCTATTCTTCCTAAAATAATTAGTTGCAAAGATGGCATCCTTATATGCATAAAATATTTTAAAATATGAGAAGATACTTAGAAATCACAGAAAGAAGAAGAGGAAAATGATATCAGAAACTCAGAACTGAGGATTAAATTTTATTTTGAGTTGTGTAGCAGCAAAGATGAAGAAGACATATGGAAACATGAAAAAAAATGGAAGCATGAAAAGTTTAGATAGTTTTCATTGGTTGGTAAAATAAACATGCCAGATCACTAGTAGAAAAATAAAATTGTGTTATTAAGTGGTAGGTTGGGTTTAAGCTAGTAGTTTAATTAAAAAATATATTTAGCATATTTATGCAACTGTGCTCTAGTACCTAACAAAGGATTTTGACTCTAGGAGTTTGACTCTATCCAATGTTTAATACCAGTGTTATTCAACATTTAGTATCAGTACTATTTTAAGAGAACTACATATATCACTTTAAATTTTCTAGTAGCTACTTCTAGAAAGGTAAAAATAAATAAGTAAAATTAATTTTATAATATAGATTATCTGACCCATTATATTCAAAATACTAATATTTCCAGGTGTAGTCAATATAAAAAGTCTTTAATAAGATATTTTGTATTTTTTTCATATAAGTCTTTAAAATCTGTTGCATCATTTATACTTAGAGTAACTTGCCATTTGTACTAGTCACATTTTAAGTCCTCAATTATATTGAGATAGCATGGTTCTAGATTAACTCGTGCTTCCATGTTGGATACCATCATTCAAAATTAACTTTACATGACCATACACAAAATTCAGTAATTTAGAAAAGTAAATATAGAAATGATAAGTAGGTATGATTATGTTACAAAAGTTGATCTACACATACTTTTGTGATGACATGACCATTGATTGCTATGTCCAAACTTATGTTAATTTTTATTTATTCTTATATTTAATGAATATTTGAGTACCCATTATATTTGTGATCATGCAGGAGAAATACTTGGCCTTTCCAGAGTAGGAGTCCAACCATTACCCTCAAACAGTACAGGGAGTATTTTAGCCACTGAAGAAACAGCAGCAAGCAAAACGAAATCTCTGCTTTTGAAGCTTAAATTCAAGTTAGGTAGATAGTTAATTAAAAGATAAATGTGGGCAACTGACTGGTTAAGCTGCTAGTGCATGTGATCTTGATCTCAAAGTTGTAAGTCCCATGTTGGGTGTAGAGATTACATAAATAAAATAAGCAAATATGTGTTTGGTCAGGTGGTGATAATTGCCATAAAGAAAAAATAAAATAGAGTAATGCTGTTTCTTGAGCACTTCTTTAGATGGACTGGTCAGCAAAGTCCCTTCTGATGAGGTAAAATGTCCTTCCTGGGGAAAGAACATTCTGCAAAGAGAGAAAGCCAAGTACAGAGAGTCTCTGAAGGAAATTTAAGATTAAGAAATTAGCAGATTCAGAGAACAAGAAGGGAGCTAGTGTGCTTGGAGCGCAGCAGCTGGGGTAGAGCTTATTTGGAGATGGCATCAAAAGAGAACTTTTGTTCTTTCTGAGAGCCCTGGGAAGTAAATAGAGAGATATGAGCAGAGAAGTAACATGGGACCATTTAGGTTTCGAAGGTCCATCTCTGGTTGTATTTTTCTTTGGAGAAGAGAAGGTAGCAGAGGAAGAATGAAAGAGGTAACAGCCCGGATGAGAGACTATGCTGTTTTGGCCCAGGCAAGTAAAGATAGCGAATTATTTTAATAAAAATCAAAATCATCTACTAAATACATAATGTCAATGGTTTCTCTTTTAACTCACAATTGAAACCATTATTGGATGAGCTGTTCTATCAGCAGGGCAAGTCTATTCATATCTTGCAAATTTAGTTTCCTATGTGGTATTATGTACAAATTTCAATATTGAATTCAATTCAGATTGTTCTTTTATGCCTTTGACATCAGTACACTGTGCCAGGATAAGAAGAAAACAATTCAATGGCCCTCATCTCCTTTCTTGCTGCCTGTCCAGGGGCTCATGATCTAGCAAGAAAGATGGTCACCAGCACAGATTTATATAAAAAAAGCACAGACAGTGGTATGTTTTATCAGAAAGGGCAAATCAAAATGAGGAAATAAGCAAGAAGAAGATTAAACTGAGAGACTCATTTATTCATTTATCTATTCACACAAGGACTATTTATGGTGTCAGAGATGGATATGTATTGGCTACACGAAGATGACTAAGACTGCAGAGTCTGGAAATGGTTCATGGACAAAATTCCAGCTGTGAGGGCTTACCTTGGGATAAAAAGCCACAGTGCTGGATAGGCTGTTTAGAATATATACCTGGGACAATTGCAAGTAACATAGCTAGAAAAAGACTCTAATACATGGCTGCAGAAGGCAGCAAAAGTTCAAATCCAGAAAAGTAGTACCAAGTACCAGTTCCAAAGGACAAGCTAAAACTCAGAGTCAGAAACTATACAAGTCAGGGATTAATTTAAAGCAGAATATGACATAGTTCAGAATAAGCAGATTAGTTTATACAGAGATGACATGCCTGCATCTCACTCAGAGAAAATGGTGGCTGTTGGTTGAGTTGGGGGAAGGTTTAAAGGAGCTGTACCCCACCAGGAGATGGTGCCTTTGTCATACAATTGGGATTGACAGTGGGGGAGGACACTGACACATAGATTTGGATGGAAAGGGAATCCCTTCCATGGATAAAATTTGAATAGTCGTATGTTTTTCAGAGATTGCAGGGCTTTGCTGGGGAACAGAAAGTATTCAGTAGGTGCATAATATGTCAAATATTTGTGGAAAGAAAGGTGAAGTAAAACTGAGCCAAACCTCATTATGAAGAGTTTTAAATGTTATCTTTTCACGTGTGTCTTGGTGAGCCATTGAAGATTTTATTAAAAGTGTGAGTGACATGAGGCAAATTGTTATTTGGGAATATATTTTAGGGTTCAATGTATAAGACAGATCACAGGGAGGACCCAGGAAGATTAGGTTCCTGTACAAGTCCAAGAATAAGGGACTTAAGTACAACACCAGGGTAGGGAGTACAAAAGAGCAAAATGATACAAGAAAAAAAAAAAAAATAGAAGTAGGGTCAGTGTTAACCAACAAAGGCAGGTCAGTATAATTGTATAATTTTTCACCTGGTCATGCCTTGTAGACTTTCTTTATATAATCTAAGAGAAATATATTATGTATGTAACAACTTTAGACCTTGAGGGAATATGACTTACCACAGTGGGAAGCGTGGCAAACCTATGCAAAAAGAGGCAACCTAAGAATTACAGGTTATGCTGAAATACATGTTCCTTTTCTATCCACTTATCACATCAAATGTATTCTTCTACCATAGCACTGACTATGTTATTTTCATTACTTTACTTTAGAAATGTTGGTTGAGAATCTACTGCTGCCAGGCATTCTCTTGGATACTTGACTACAGTGTTGAACAATCTGCTCTAAACCCTTTTGATGAGCTTTAGTTGAGGACACAATAAAGGAGCAAATAAGTAAGTGCAAACTCAATAAATGCTATGTGAGAAATAAAGTGTTCTGTGAGAACATAATACAGACAGATCAAGGCATGGATATTTAATTTCGATAGATTGGGCAGGCAAAATGTACTTTTCCATCCTTCTCTCTTCCCTCCCTACCTTCTAGTCAGGAGAAGGTAAAATAGAATAGGAATGAAAATCATGGAACTGAATCTTAGTCATGGGATCTGATAACATCAGAAAAAAAAAATCTTGCTTTTCCTAGGCCTAAGGTACTGCATTACCCCTTGTTCTACCCTGCTCATGCTTTGTAAATAATCCTCTGTTAAAACTTTCACATTACCAGATTGAGGATGATGTATATTTCCTTCTGGGATTGGAGAATACATTTAGAAAAGAAGGATCAGACAAGAGTTTCAAAAAATTTGAACAGTTAGCATCCAAAGAGAGTAAGATGAGCCAGTCATGGACACAGAGTGATGATTAAGAGGCCATGGTATAAGGAAAAGCATGCAAAGAACATAAAGAACAATAAAGAAGTTGGGAGTAGCTGATTTTGTTAAAATCTGTTTGGAGTTAAATTAGATAATAATAAGTATGTAACCATTGACTTAGCATAGCATGCATCAGAATGTAAATCTTTAACATACAACCCTTAATGCACTAAACTACCTCAGTCTCTATCCGTATCATCACAATCTTTATTTACCAAATATTTGCAATGAATAAAGGTTCCTCATTCTTCCAAAAACTATTCTTACTAGGGTCAAATCCCTTTCTCTTAAGAGAAAGTCTTCATCCACCTATTATGCTCTTTTTATCTCTTTATTGGACTTTTCTCCTTAGCAAATGATTATGCTCCTCTATCTTCTGTTTTTAAAATCAGGCATGCAGGGGTACCTGGTGGCTCAGTTGGTTAAGCTCTGCCTTTGGCTCAGGTCATGATCTCAGGGTCCTGGGATTGAGCCCCAAGTCAGATTCCCTGCTCAGTCTGCTTTTCCCTTTCCCTCTGTCCATCTCCCTGCTCATACTCTCTCTCTTTCTCTCAAATAAATAAATAAAACTCTTTAAAAAAACAGGTATGCAAATAAAGCTAAGTTTCCAGTTCAGGACGGCATCCTATGATTACTTTTACTTTGTGTCCTCCTTGAGAAACCAGTAAATTGGCTTTTGGTTCCCTAATGAAGCATGAAGTTAAGCCATTAGCAGAGAATGAGGATTTGGTGACATTTTGGACATTTTGAGAACAGGAAGATAGAAAATAGAATGTGAGAATAAAGGTTTTAGGGAGACATAGTACAAAGGCTGGTAGTGATGATACTTCAGACAAAGCTCAAATTTGCACTTATTCTAACATTAAAGATATTCAAGAAAGAATAAAAAAGTGAAGTGGAACTTTTCCTCCTTTTTTCCATCTGTGAAAAGACATTAAAGCCTGTGTGTGTATGTGTGTGTGTGTATAAGCTCTCTATTTTTCTTAGCAATCTAAGAAGGTAAGTGCTCTTTTTTTTAAAGGCTCTTTTTTTTCCAAAAATATAAACAATAAAAAATTTTCCATCAAGTCAAATAAAATATATTAACTTCATACATTCAAAGGGTGTGGTGAATTAAATTGAAGGCACAATTTTAAGAAAAATTATTAATGCACCAATGAAATATTTATGTTAATATACCAGAAGCCTAAAGCATCAGACAAATTTGTGTAGTAAGGAGGCATGGTATCGAATTATAACAGATCTGCTAGATGTACAAATAGGCTAAAAAGAAAACAAAAGTGACCTTTCTCGTATGTCCAAAAGGGAGAACAGACATGATTTCCTCAAAGTGAAATAATGATCAATGACCAGGGATTTAGTTCCAAACTTTTTTCTTCTAATTTTGCTGTTTGTTGCCACTACTTTGCATTATCTTCAATATTTTATTTTCTTTCATTTGGAATTCTGTTTCTATGGCACGTAAAATATAGATAATCTGGTTTCTTCAGTAATACCATGTTGAACTTGATTCCAGTTTGCCTCTGAAAATAGTGATGACATTATGGAGTATTAGAAGATGAGAACAGGAAACAGGTGTCCCTTTTTTTGTTTGTAATTGGAGGAAGAATATATTGCATCATTTCCACATGGCCTTATATATCCACTGTCCACCCTTTTCCACCTACTTTGGGCCTAGGAAATTAGCTGCCTTAGTGATCTTCCTTGATCTCCACCTTCCTCTTGGGTTCAGCCAATTGAAGTTCTCAGTAGGATATCTGAAGGTGGAAGGAGCCAGAGGCCGGAAGGATGGTTTGGTTACGTTAGGTTGGCTGCATCCTCTCTCTAAGGAGTCTTTCTGCATATAGCTTTTTTCCCAAGGTTTTGTAAGTACTCCCACCACTACCCCTTAAAGGCTTAGAAATGATAGACTACTTCCTGCTTTTACTAGGCCAAAAGTACTTCATTATCTCTTGTTAAATCCTGCTTGAATTTTGTAAATAATCCTTTCTCAAAACCTTCAAATTACCAGATTGAGCATGATACGTATTTCCTTCTGGGACGCTGACAGATACAAAAGGCTCTCATAAGACAGAAGATATTGAATTGGGAGGGTATTAGATATGATATAGTAATATTAGAGCTTATAGGAACTTTGAGTCAGGCTTAGAATAGTGCATGCATCGTCTGACTCTTAAGATTCAGTGAGAGAAAAATTACTTCCTTAGGTCACCTCAGGGTAAGAGGAGACCATAGCTTCTGAAGGGATTGAGCGCAGAGTTCTAACAAATTATTTTAAGAAATTAAAAATTCAGTTCAAGTCTAAGGCCATGGCAGTGAAAACATACAATGACCCTGGAGCATCTTGTAGTTCCTATAGTAAGGAAGTGTTCAAAGTACAAAAAGATGGGGCATTTCACAGGGACACAGGGAGCCAAAATGAAAGAGCTCCCAGAGGCCAAATCTGTAACAATTTGAGTAACAGAATAAATAATAAATAAATAACACAGTGTTAGATCGTAACCTGAAGTAAAAAATAAATATACATGACCCATGATCATATAAATAAGAGAAAGAACAAATAAATACATGGGGGAGAAGAGGAGAAGATATGGAGATATGAGGGTATATCCCTTTAAGTAGAGCTTAGTCCCCTCCTTCCCTTGAGGGTGGGAGAGACTTCAGTTTCTCTCAGCTGCTCAGCTATAGAGTTTGATTCTTCCCTGAGAACAGAGTAATAGATTTTCTAAGGACTGAAAGAATGTTATTCTGGCTAAACTCTAATATCCACAATCTCTCCCAGCCCACATCCTCATATAATTTTGGCCTATACAAATGGCACTTATTATATTGGTGGTAGTGAGAAACAAATTGATCCAAGGGAGTTTTTTGTTTTTGTTTTGTTTTGTTTTGTTTTTTAAGCTTCCACCCTACATTTTTTTCAAAGAAAGGGAGAACAAACAGTAGTTTTGTGAGTTCCATTGATTTCTATAGACAAAGAATAATGTACTTAATAGTTCCTGTGCTAAGATGTATTGACTATGATTTCATCCTCTGATTTTAGGAAGGTGAAAGGAATGCATCTTTCTGGACATGGAAATGAGAAAACTTTCCTTCTGCTACTTACCCTTTGGCTGGATCAAACACAAATCATGATCTGGCTGGAGACTCATTGTTTCTAAGTAACTTATAGAGGCATAATTTCCCTTTTTTTCTCAAAGAACTATAGGGAATGGTTATCACAAACATTGTGCAACTGAAAAGAACAATAAATCAACATGAATTTATTGAATTTCCTGCTTTTTAAAGGCAATTTCCTAAATAGCAGTAAATACTAGGGTGGGGGAGAGGATATGTTTCTAGTACTACATTATATATTTTAGAGAAAAGAAGCTAGCAAGTTTTAGGAAAAGCAGTATATATATATTGATTAAGAAAACAAGTTCAGTATGAATATACTGTATAATCATAAATTTTATATTTGTGGACAAAACCAAGGGCTATGAAGAGTCTTGTATTCCCTGGCTATTAGGAGACCTTGTATAGGCTAACATTGGAAGGCATCATTCTTACTAACAGGAACTTTGAGGGACTTATTTCTAAAAGAACATTGATTTTGGAAGGAAACATGTCAGGTTCTCTTAGATTGAGGAATATCTCTTAGATAACACTGTAGCAAGCCTAAGTAGAGCAATGAGGATAAAATGTATTCTGAAGATTCTGATACAACTTCAAAATGACTCAAGTTTGCAGATCATAATTAATGAAAAATGTTTCATATGAAGAAAATAAAATAAATCCCTGGTGAAACAAATCCAAAACATAAGGTTGAATGCAAGATGGCAAAATGTTGAAAAGATTAAAAACTCACAAAAAAATCTCATAGAATTGTTAAATTAGTAATAATCCTTACCTAGGATTATTTCTTCCTACATTATTTTATTTTACTGAAAACAAATACAAATATAATTAAGTATTTTGGATTTCTCCATATATCATATTAAATAAAAATTCTTTGGCTAAATAGTCACAATTATTCTGAATGCTGGCAACATTTACAAGGAAGCACGATGGCTAAGTAAAATAACCTTAGCTAAAAATCTCCTGTTTGAAACCTTATAAACAGAGAAAGATAAATTGTATTTATCATAGTTCTTCAAAAATGTTGCAACTTTTAATTTTTTTAAATGTTGCAACTTTTACCAGTGTCTTTTTTAATATGCTTGTCTCTGTGCCTCTAATACCTTACAAATACCCTGTATAGAAAGGGTAGAAACCAGGCAAAAATCATGGTTATCTCTATCTCTATCATCTCTATCTCTGTCTCTATCTCTTTCTTTATCTCTTTCTCTACCTCTCTTTATCTCTGCTCATGGGTTTTGACTCCTTAATGTTTTTTTATTTTTTCTTTCATTCTTTCTTTCTTTTTTTTTTTTTTTTTTTTGACAGAGATCACAAGTAGTAGAAAGGCAGGCAGGGAGAGAGAGAGGAGGAAGCAGGCTCCCCACCGAGCAGAGAGCCCGATATGGGACTTGATCCCAGGACCCTGAGATCATAACCTGAGCTGAAGGCAGAGGCTTAACCCACTGAGCCACCCAGGCGCCCCCTTAATGGTTTTTTAAAATCCTCTTGTCTCTCCTGGATGTTTTCCACATCCATTTATTTGACATCTTTCTATTTTTCTTCCGAAATGTATTTGTTATCTGTTATATTTTTGTCTACCCTGATTTAGAATTTCTTTCCCTTCAGGGTGGGAGAGTTACTCCTATCTCCAATAGCAAAAGCCTTGGCTCAGCAATTGAAGATGTAATTTAAAAATCAGTAATTTTAAATGGTTGGCTGGTTGTTGCAATGCTAGGAAGTATCTAAGATTTTTTAAGTAGAAGATAATTTAATAACCGAGTAATGAGTTGGGCTGTACCAGCGGCTGTTTGTGTTTGTTCTTGTTGCTTAGCTCAATGACAACCCTTTTTCTTTAAAGAAAGTGCATTTACTCTCTAGAGGAAACAGATGAGTTTGGGAGACAAATTGATATAGGAAGCTCGTTAATGGTAGAGAGTGGAAGCTAATAGACATGGGATGGAATTCCAGTTCCACTACTTACTAGTTATATGAATTTGAGTAATTTCCACATGAAATTTATTGTAAAATTGCCTTTCGTGCCTTAGCAGATTCTCTTTAAACCAAACCTCGTCAAGTCAACTTCTATGAAAACGAAGATCTTATTTTACTGCAAACTGTTGAGGAAAAGCATGGGCCTTTCTTGTTATATCAGGGAAACATCCCCTGTGTTACATTGCAAGCATCGTAAAAAATCTGTTAGAATAGTTCTGCCCTTTTGACAAAAGTCCTAGCTTTATGGCTATTCTCACGCCTCTCCTGGGTTTCCCTCAATGGAACTCTTTTTCAAACATCTGCTTCTTTCTTCTCTTCAATCCTCCGAATTCCTTCTTTGTCCACTCATCTGTGTCTCTCCAATCTAATATAAAACAATTCTCCCTTCTCTTAACTTCCCCAATTCTACTCGGACTTCACCTCAATGTTCAACTCAGTGAATCAAGGCCAAGAAGAATCAAGCATCTTGTGGGGGATTTTGAGGAAGCAAAGGAATCATCCTCTTTAGAAAGCAAAATAGGGCAATGTAAACCCTTACATATTTTTGTATCCTGGTACATTTACTCTTTTTTAGTTTTAGATACCTCATCTACAATGATGATAATAGAATAATATACACCCTCTAGGAATGCTTATTAGGATTTAAAATGTGATAATGTGGGGCACCTGGGTGGCTCAGTGGGTTAGAGCCTCTGCCTTCGGCTTGGGTCATGATCCCGGGGTCCTGGGATCGAGCCCCGCATCGGGCTCTCTGCTTGACGGGGGGTCTGCTTCCTCCTCTCTCTGCCTGCTTCTCCGTGATCTCTGTCTGTCAAATAAATAAATAAAAATATTTAAAAAAAAAGAATAAAATAAAATAAAATGTGATAATGTATATATAACATTAAAATTATCACAGAAAAAAGGGATCAATAAATGTTAATTTTGTAATGTCTTGGTCAACAACTTCCACAGATTTAGTGGACACTTCTGGTTATTAAATCATGTTTCTATTTGGCCTACTAAGATTGTCCCACTGACAAATCCTACTAATTTGATGAAAGCCATTTTCATTCATTATCGAGAGCTTACTTCCACATTTATAGGTTCTTTGTTTTTAACTAAAGGACACCTAGAGATTTAGCTCACTTGGTTTTCTAAGTCAAGTTGATGACCAGGATTTCTCAAATGAAAAAAAATAAAACTCTTTGAACAATGCAGCACACTTGTGACTCCCTCCTATAATCTGAAATTTCTTATAATTAATTGTTTTAATATGAAGTAAAAACCTCAAACACAAATCCCTCCTTTTAGAAGGTACATGAGTTTTGATGTTCATTAGCTATGAGATCCTAGGGAGTTATTTAACCTCTTGTAGTTAATACACTGAGTCATGATATTCTGTCTTTGATTTCCCTCAAACCTTGTGCTTATCTAAGTTGGATACCAGGAGAAATGTCCCCAATTATAGTTTGCTAGCATGCATCATTATAATATGCATCCTGATGTATTAACCTAGATTGCGCATTGAAGATGACCTGATTTCTAGGCATTTCTGTCAGTTGATTAAAAATGGTTAATTCAGTAAATTTCTGACTCAGTGACCATAGCTTCAGATCTTTCGATAAGCAAGCAAAGATTAAATACACTGAAATATGTAGAAACACCCAGAATTAACAATACCTTCTTGACATTACACATGTGCCAATATGAATAGGTAATATGTAAGGAAAGTTCTATATTTCTTTTTTCTATTTCAGAAGACAGATTTACTGCAATTTCATGGCTTGTATAGCTTGACAATTGTACTTGATAGATGATATATTTGATCATATTGCAAATACAGTTTCTCTACACTGATAACCTGAAATGAAATATCATTTCCTTCTAAATGAAAAGAACTAAATATATCTTCCATTTTAATTGCTAAAATACTTTATTAAGGCATGAAATCTATTATCCAGGTGCTGTAAGAATGCGACTCAAGGTATAAATTCTCTATAGCCCAATATTTGATTATTTTTAAAACACATTGTCTGATTTTACCTCCAAGAAATATACAATTTGAAATCCTAGTTTTACTTTTTTTTCCATTTGTTGAGATATGGAATACACTTGTTTAAGTAAAATGTACTCAAAAAGTGAGAAATTACGTTAATGAGAGTTAACCAAATAAGTGTTGCTTAAACATCTGTTTAATAGAAAGATAAATTTTGCCATTTCTCAAGCAATTGTTCTAGGTAATATCAAACTTTTACATATTAAATGGAAACCCATAATGTTTAGATACAGTTGTTTCAAAAAAACCAAAAGCACTAAGACCAATGAAAGGAAGTCTTGTTCCTTTTAGCCTTCATTATTATTAATTTACTTTAGAAGTTAATTATTTTTTAATTGGAAAATATGTATCAAAGAAACATGAAAGATCTGAGTTCAAGCCTATTTTTATTGATTAAGTCTTGGTTAAATTACCTAGACTTATAAACCTTGTGTATTTTGTCTTAAAATCTTTCAAAATTAGCTTTAATGGTGTCTGAAAATGGCAGGAAGATAATTTTGTCTGTTTTCAGATGCATGTGAGCATCAAATTATCCATGTAATGATTGACTTGATTAAACTGTTCTCCCACCATTAGTCAATTACTTATCTGCCTTCTGTAAATGATATTCTCTATCTCTAAAGTTTTTAACTCTGAACAGTGACCACACATGATATCTCAATGCATTGAACTGTGTGTTGCAAAACAAGTGAAGTGCTGAAAAAGCCCAAATAATAGACTAAGTAGGATATAAGAACTCATTAGCAAGTATTTCCTGGCTCTGGCTATATGTTGACTAAAGTATTAGTCTAATCAATCCTAGACTTTCAGATGACAACATAGGAAAGGGGAAATGTGGCACAGGAAATATGTTACAGTTTCATTTTTGAAATGTAAATTCTTGCCTCTGATTTGAGATTTAAGATAGTATATATCAAAGTGGTGAAGGAATTGGGTTTTCAGTAAGACTTACTGAGTTTTGACTCTGTTCTGCCATTCACTTACTACCTATTGTATATTGGACAAATTGCTTAAACTTTCTAAGGGTAAGTTTCCTCATAGGTGGTGTAATGCACATACAAAAGCTCAAGAGTAATGCAAATAAGATGCTTAGTATTAGTATATAAACCATGTAGTATTACCAAAAAATATTCATATACTGCACATTGTACATGGAAAGTTAAAAAAACTAAATGGCTATTATTTATGTATTTATGCATTATGAGTCTGTTTACTTAAATGTGATATGCCTTTCTCCTCTAATCTCTTTCTTCTGGGTATTTGTTGCAGGTTGAGTTCCCTGCAGGCAGACTCTGAGAAAGATTAGAGAGTAGAAAGTTTATTAGGGAGTACAGTCCGAATCTAGAACCTAGGTAGGAAAGGGACCGAAACAGGACAGAGCTATGGGAGAAACTGGGCAGCAGGACAGTCACAACAAGGTTTCAGACAACCCCATGGAGAGCTCTTCAGCTGGGAAGACCCATCAGAACTGTTTCTTACTGTGGTGTAAGGCCTGGGTATTGACCAAATCATTGGATATAGGCTTCCATAGGAAGGAGACATGACCTTGACCAACACATGTTTCTCCAGCTAAGGGCAATTCTCTGAAAGGACTTACAGCTGAGCATTGTTTTTCAGTAGCATTCCCAGCAGCTGGAAATACTAAGTCCTCCTTAAGGGGGAGCCAAGCTACAAATCACAACAAACATTACAATAGGCTATGGTCCTGGTGCTTGTTCAAAAACTAAACATTTGTTTGTTCTTTTGTTTTCTATTTTATTTTTAGTGATTGTTAACGCTGCACTTCTTTTGGAATGAATTAAAGAAAGGTGAGTTTGCTAATAGTAGATGTCACAGAATTCCTAGAATGATCGCTGTTTAACACTGTTTAACACATACTGGGTCTTGAATATACTGGGTTTGAATGTAGGCTTAAAATTTTTTGGATTTTGGATCACTATATGCTGAGTTGTTGGTGTTGACAAATCAGAAATACTCAACTGAAATGCACTTTGTGAAGTAAAAACCAAGAATTAAAAAAAAGCGAACAAAAAATCAGAAACCAAATAAGAACCCCAAACCCAGAAAACTAGCAGGTAAGTAAAATAATGAATTTAAAGAAAGGGATTATCATTATTTAGTCTGGACAAGAAACTTTGCTTAGGATCTCAGACCAGAGATTGGTCTTCCCTGTCATGTGCAGAAATGATAAAAATAGCTTTTTTGTTGTTTAAAACAAGTAGAAGTTTGCTAACAATAAAGTAGTTTGTGCATTCACAGTGCCAAATAATGGAACAAACCAGAAGCCAAAGTTCATTATTTAAGTTGATTTGGCTGCAAGGTTTTGGCAATATGTGGAGAAAGAAAATTCATCACAGGGCTATTTGTTTAAAAGATGTGACCATACTCCAAGGAGGAGTTGGAAGATCAAGTCACAGGACATTTTCCATGGACTCTTCTGGAGGAATTTGTGATTTTTCTCTCTGAAGGACAGCTATTAATGTGATTAACTTTCATGACTCCTAATGTATCATTTCTTACTTTAAAATTTGACTCCAGTGGGGTGATTGAGATTGTCTATGATTCAGTGAGGTGCCCATCCCTAGATCAAATAGTTGTAGACAATGGGTAGGATCATGTGAGTCTTATGTGGAAGCTCTGTTGGTAAATGGTGTGTAAAGGAAAGGCAATTCCCAGAAGGTTAAGGCTGTATCTCAGCAGTTACATATTTTGTTTGAATTAACTATAATTGGCCAATTACACTGGTATGTATTCTGCTTACACTACAGAAGTAAAAATCAAAGGTGCGTGTGTTATAATATAGAAGTAAGTAACTAAGATGGAAAAAATATATGTTCATTCGATGTGTGTTTGCATGTATTCCCCTAAATAATTTTTTATTCACAGAATATCATTGCTTTTCACATAGTCATGTTACAGCAAACCTTTGTGTTTTTCATGTATTTAGTTGCCAGTGTGTCTATAGCCTTCATTATTTTACTGCCTCCCATATTGGGCAAGTAGCTGTGCCATGATGGTTGAATATACAAATGGACTTAACTTTGAAAAAGAAGACCTAAGAATTTGGTAGCCGGCTAACTGTGCCAATGAGAATCCATGTCTAAAGTATAAATATATTTTTACAGCAGCTGTTGAACATTTTGACCTGTAATAAATGCTTAGTTTGACAATAAACCTTAGTCCAAAAAATAAATTCACACATTTTAGTAGTCTTTTCATCTACAGAAAAAAAAATGACAGAACATTTGCTTTAATTAGTAAGTCAATTAGAAATTGATTATAACGCTGTAGCCCTGTTGCAAGTTTATTGTCACCATTCTGGCTTACCAAGCTTGTTTGCTTCCTTATATGTTGCAGCAGTTTTTGGTTTAATATTTGAAATTAATTTCTGAAATAGCTTAGACAGGCTAAGCATTCAGCCTGTCATTTTTCTAAATCTGATAGGATGGAATAATAAGTAGCTGAAATATTCTAGAGTTATATTACAGGCTTCAGTGATCACAAGGGCCTATGATTCATTCCCAAAGCAAAGTTTGTTTCCTAGTATGTCTGATGTATTGCTTTTTATTGGCAATTTTCATATCTGAGTTGGTGACCCTGTCATTTGTTTTTATTGCTATTGTTCCCTTTTTGTGGTGAAGATAAGAAAACTAGTTCAGGCCCTCTGGATGTTTATGTCTAAAGTCAGTTACTGGTATTGCTGCTCTCCTTTGCTGGGTTTCTTTCTTGCCAATCTTTTCTTGGATACCTGCTTTCTGAGCAGATGCTTTTTTTAATTTCATTTCATGTTAATTTTAGGTATTTATTCATTAAATGTCTCCATTCTCCAGTCAGCTAGCAATGGGTTTTTGTATTGCTTTCGTGGCGGTCATTGGACTGTTGGCTTGTGATTTATATATCTGTCTCTTTCAAAGGAGTATTAGTTCAAAGAGGGCAAGAGTTGTTTTTGTTTGTTTGTTTGTTTGTTTGTTTCTTTGTTTTTTTAATTTGACAGGCAGAAATCACAAGTAGGCAGAGATGCAGGCAGAGAGAGTGGAGGAAGCAGGCTCTCCACTGAACAGAGAACCAGATGCAGGGCTTGATCCCAGGGCCCTGGGATCATGACCCGAGCAGAAGGCAGAGGCTTTAACCCATTGAGCCCACCCAGGCACTCCAAGAGTTGTATTTAAAAACAAAACAAAAAAATGTTTTCTTTATTTTTTTGAGAAGAGAGGGATGGAAGGAGAGGAAGAGAGAGAATCTCAAGCAGACTGAGCACAAAGTCCCAGACAGGACTCTATCTCATGACCCTGAGACCATGACCTGCGCCGAAATGAAGAGTTGGACACTTAATCGACTGAGCCATCCAAGTGTCCCAAGAGTTGTGTTTTTATCATCTCCACAGAACCAAAGTTTGAGAAAAGAACCCTATATATTCTAAACACAAGGTAGCTTTTGATTAAAGGAGTAAAGCAATAGAACATGACCATGGAATTAGAACTTTAGTGGATAGAAATGAGAGAAATTAAGACAGCAGAGAATAGAATGGTATCATATTGTTGGTTTGGAGAGTGTTACATAGGAAAGAGTTATCATTTTGGGCACATCAGGGTTTGTGATTCTTTCTCTGTCTCTTTGGATGGATTTGATTAGGCTATGCATTATGATACATGGAAAAATTAGTCACCAGAAGTCAGTATTTTCTGTCCCTTTAATTCTTCGAGATGGTTGTCCGCCTGCTTGTTTGATCTAATATTTTATTCTCTCTTTTCCAAGACTCTTTTTCTTCTCCAACTCTGAACCTTTAACTCTATATCTTATTTATGCCTATTTCCTTTATTTCCATATTTTGATGATGCTTTTTAAAAAATATTTTATTTATTTATTTGACAGACAGAGATCACAAG
>RCUC01133236.1:0-50869 GCA_003697995.1 Taxidea taxus jeffersonii | reverse complement strand
AGAGAGAGAGAGAGAAGCAGGCTTCCCGCTGAGCAGAGAGCCCGATGCGGGGCTCAATCCCAGGACCAAGGGATCATGACCTGAGCTGAAGGCAGAGGCTTAACGACTGAGCCCCTTTTTTAAAAAATTAAAAAAAAAAAAAAAAAAGGGAGTGGCTCTTGGGTGGGCAACTGATAGTATTTGCCACAAATTATAGTGCTGGTTTTCCAACTCACTGCATCTCATAGGGAGAAAGACACTTAATGTACTTTATACACGCATACAATAGAAAGAAACGTTTTATAAGATACTTAGCCTTACAACATGCAATGCCCTCTCATATTTTCTATTCCTTTTATTCCATTCTCTTTTATTAAAAAAAAAAGTGCTGGCCATAACCTGTTCCATTCGTTTCATGACTCACTGGTGGGTCATAATCCTCAGCGTGAAAAATATTGCTCCCTAGGGACTTGCTGATTGACCGGACAGAGGGGCTGGACTGATGTATCCAAGATGAATGGAATTAAGTAAGAATTGCCTCGAAAGTTGACAAGGGGAATTCCTTGAGATGCCCATGTTGACCTTGCCTTTTTTCCTGTTGCTTGTATCAATTCCTTTATGTTTAGCAAGGGGAAGTAGGTTCAACTCAAACAGCCTTAAGTAAAACAAATAAAATATAATAAAGAATTTGTTGACTTATGGACTAGGAAAGCCCAGGAATTTTGCCAGCTTCAGGCACAGCTGGGACCAGGTGCTGTGGGGGTTATCTGTCAGTCTCTACCTGTAAACTCTGATGCCTTCCATATTGGCATTAATCTCAGGCCACAGTGGCTCCCTTCAGCTTCCTGACTACAGAAAGAGCAGTGGAAAGGGGCCCCTGGGTGGCTCAGTCAGGTGGGCATCTGACTCTTGGTTTTGGCTCAGGTCGTGATCTCAGGGTTGCGGGAGGGAGCCCCACATTGGGCTCCTCTCTCAGCGTGGAGACTGGGTGGGATTGTCTATTTCCCTTTGCCCCCTCCCCCCAACACTTGCTCTCTCTTTCTCAAAAAACAACAGAAGAAAGAAAACTACATCTTCCTGGTGATTCTACAAAAACGTCCTTGTGCTGGTGCTCATTGGCCAAGCCTGGGTTGTGTGTCTATCTTGGGAAGGGGTTGTTGAGGTCAGCTTCAGCTTAACCACATGGATGAGGGTGGACAGACTGTGCTTCCCCAGTGGAGAACTGAGAACCTGTTGCTTAAAGAGAGGATTATAAGTAGGCAACACCAGATATTGACTACCCCAACCTCCACGAGGAAAGAGGAAAATGTTGGGTCTTGAGCACCATTATATTCCCAGTGACTGGCACAGATTAGGGTCAGGAAATACTTGTTGTATGAAAAGGCCTATTTTGTTTGTGTGATAGAGGACCCTGGGCCAATCTGCATGTTTCAAAAGGTAAGAGAAGTAAGGATAGACCAATAGAAGAGAATAGAGAGGTCAGTTTAGACTAACACATCCATGGCCAACTGATTTTCGGTCAGAGCCTTAAGGTAATTCAGTGAGGGGTAAAAAAGTTTTGTTGTTCAACCGATGTTGCTGAAACAATTGGATATGCACACTGAAAAAGATGAACTCAACTCCTGCCTTGCACCATACGTGAAAAATACTCAAGAGAGATCATAGGCCTAAATAGGAAAGTCAAAAGTAGAAGCTCCTAGAAAAGAAAATACAGGACCCTGTTGGGATGGGCAAAGATGTTTTATTTATTTTTTATTTTTTAAAGATTTTATTTATTTATTTGATGGAGGGAGAGATCCCAAGTAGGCAGAGAGGCAGGCAGAGAGAGGGGGCTGAGCAGAGAGCCCGCTGTGGGACTTGATCCCAGGACCCCGAGATCATGACATGAGTTGAAGGCAGAGGCTTAACCCACTGAGCCACCCAGGTACCCGGCAAAGATGTTATAGACAGGACACCACAAGCACTAACCACCAAAGGAAAGCATTTATTTATTTTTATTTTATTATTGAGAGAGAGAGACTGTGTGGGGGAGGGGTACAGGGAGGGGAGGGAGAGAATCTCAAGTAGACTCCCCGCGGAGCAGGAGCATGAGGCCAGGCTTGGTCTCACAACCCTGAGATCATGACCTGAGCCAAAACCAAGAGTGGGACACTTAACCCAGTGAGCCACCCAGACACTCCATATGTTCCTTTACGAACTCGTTTCCTTTCATCCTAGCCCCAAACGGGAAACAGCCCAAATGCCCACCAGTTGCCGAATGAATTAACAAATTATGATGTGTTAATATAGGGACTTCATTTTGTCACTTCCTTCTCTCTGGGACCTAGAATTGCTGCCCGCCCAGCACATAGCAGGCCGTGTAGTAAGATTGCCCTGGGAAGGTTGTTGATGCTTAACTTTGATCACACAGCATCTATAATAATAAGATCATGTAAATTTCCCCACTACAGAATAGCTCTGTTACTGGGCCCACAGAAGGGGAAGTAGAACTTCGCCTATGATTCCATCTTCCACCAAGTGGCCCCGAGCCTGCGACTGCAGTCAGACTGTCTCCCGCTGTCCCCCAGTGTGGCAGTACCTTTCTTTCTTTTTTTTTTTTAAAGATTTTATTTATTTATTTGACAGACAGAGATCACAAGTAGGCAGAGAGGCAGGCAGAGAGAGAGAGGAGGAAGCAGGCTCCCCGCTGAGCAGAGAGCCCGATGTGGGGCTCGATCCCAGGACCCTGAGACCACGACCCGAGCTGAAGGCAGAGGCTTCAACCCACTGAGCCACCCAGGTGCCCCAGTACCTTTCTACTAATGGCGTGCTGGAGCTGGCCTGTCCCAGCTCACAGAAAGGGATCCTACATCTCTCTCTCCTTTTCCGTGCTCTGTGGCCTCACGCTGGCAGCTTGAAATTGGCCATGGAAGGAGTATTAACATCCCCCCAACTGGAACACACGACAAATCAGGGCTTCTTTCCAAGACACAAGTTGACCCTTTACCGGCACGCCACTGCCGACTGCTGTCCCTGATCCCTGGCCACCGCCTCTGCTGGCTTCTCGGATTTTCCATAACGTGGGTAACCAATTCCCCACACTAAATTCCCACAGTGAGAATTTAAAATCCTCATTGATAGAAGAGCTGCATTTCTTTACCTTCTGCTTTTAGGACATCTAGGTCCTTTGTAATATAATTTGGGTGGGAAAAAAATGGGCTTTCTTCTTTATGTTATTTTTCGCCGAGCCTGTTGACTTCATGTTCTAATTTCTTGTTCTTCTGTCTGCCTGGGCCTGCTGCCCATATGTCATGCATTCTTAGGTTAATTCCACCGTCTCTTGCATACCATGCCTTTTTGCTTGTTTTGGTTTCCATTTTCATTTTTCTGGCATACATCTTGAATTCATTTTTGTTAGAAGGCTGAGGCGTGTTTGATATGGAAATGGAGGTCTAAAGCACTTAAAATTTTTTTTTTTCAAGCACGTTTGCTGAAAAAGTTCAGCTCCATATTTTTTTTTTCTTTAAAGATTTTGTTTATTTGTTTGACACAGAGAGAGAGACAGAGATCACAGGCAGGCAGAGAGAGAGTGGAGGAAGCAGGCTCCCTGCTGAACAAAGAGCCGGATGCGGGGCTCGATCCCAGGACCCTGAGATCATGACCCGAGCCGAAGGCAGAGGCTTTAACCCACTGAGCCACCCAGGTGCCCCTCTGCTCCATATTCTGAAGGATTTCCATGCTCTGGTATTTCCACACACTAATTTGGTCTTTGGCCATGTTTCTTCTATTTTTCAGCATATTCACGGGCATAATATTTTTTCAATAACCATATTTTTAATCTCTAGAAAACTTTTCCTGTTGTCTGATCATTTCTCTTTTTCATTATAGCCTGTTCTTGTTCTGAGGTACCTTCCTTATTATTATTATTGTTTTAATTTTTAATTTTACATTTTTAAAAATTTTAAAGTTTTATGTATGTATCTGAGGGCAGGGGAGAGAGAGCGAGAGCGGACATGCAAGCAGGGGCTGGGGAGGGGCAGAGAAAATTCCAAGCAGACTCCATCAGACCAGAGCCAGGCATGGGACTCAATCTCATGACCCTGAGATCACGATCAGAGCAGAGACCAAGAGTCTGACGTTTAACCGACTGAGCCAGGTGCACCTGAGGTGCCTTCTTTTTTTTTTCTTTTTTCTAAGGTTTTATTTATTTATTTGAGAGAGAGAAGGGAGGGTATGAGGGAGAAGCAGACTCTGATGTGGGGCTCAATCCCAGGACGCCAGGATCATGACCCGAGCTGAAGCAGATGCTTAATAATTGAGCCAGCCAGACGCCCCAAGAAAAAAAAAATTTTGGCACAAAGAACATTACAATAACAATAACCAAAATAATACCTAGCTTTCAGGCCTGTTGTGTTGGTGAGGCCGCAGGAAAAAGACACTGGCATCCATCCCCTCAGCAACCTCTGTGGGGCAACTTACCAACATGTATCAAAAGCACTCTGGGGGGCACATGGGCGGCTCAGCTGGTGGAGCATGTCCCCCTTGGTCTCAGGGTTATAAGTTTGAGCCCCACCTTGGGTGGAGAGATAACTTAAAAAAAAAAAAAAAGCACTCTGGAATTTTCCCCTTTGATCCGGAAATTCTGCTTTTGAATATTTGGGTCACACACCTGTACACATACAAGAGAAAGTGAGGACAAAGATTTTCATTGCAGAATTACTGGTCATTGCCAGAGGGGAAACCATCAAAGTTTCCATCTGTAGGGAATGACATAGCGACTCATGGGATGGTGTACAGGGATAGAGAAAGAAGAGGAAGTTCTCTTTTACTGCTATGGAATGATCTCCAAGATACATTGTTGAATGAAAAAATTAAAAAATGCAGAAAAAGTATATACAGAAGGCCACCTTTTTTTTTTTTTAATTTAAAGATTTTTATTTATTTATTTGACACAGAGAGAGAGATCACAAGTAGGCAGAGAGGCAGGCAGAGAGAGAGAGGCGGAAGCAGGCTCCCCACTGAGCAGAGAGCCCGATGCGGGGCTCGATCCCAAGACCCTGGGATCATGACCTGAGCCAAAGGCAGAGGCTTTAACCCACTGAGCCACCCAGGTGCCCCAGAAGGCCACCTTTTGTATAAGGGAGCTAAATATGTATATTTACTTAAAGAAATACAGGAAGTATTCCCAAGACTAACAAACCTGTTTACCAGTAGTGTAGGGGAGAGGGAGGAAGTGGGTGGAGGGGATGGGTGGGGGTCAGTTTTCTCAGTGGATTGCTTTTTATACCACTTTGCTTTTTTTTTTTTTTTTAAGATTTTAATTTTAAGAAATCTCTGCATCCAACATAGGGTTTGAACCCAGAACCCCGAGATCAAGAGTCACATGCTTTACCAACTGAGGCAGCCAGGCACCCCTCATTTTGCTTTTTTGACCCGTATAGATGGTTTTTTTGTTTGTTTGTTTTTTAATTAAAGAATTAAATAGAGGGGGTACCTGGGGGGCTCAGTCGGTTAAGCAACTGCCTTCTTTTTTCTTTTTTTTTTAAGATTTTATTTATTTATTTGACACAGAGCGAGAGAGAGAGAGTACAAGTGGGCAGAAGTGTAGACAGAGGGAGAGGGAGAAGCAGGCTCCCCACTGAGCAGAGAGCATGATGCAGGGCTTGATCCTCGGACTCCAGGACCATGACATAAGCTAAAGGCGGACGCCTAGCTGACTGAGCCACCCAGGTGCCCCAAGTGACTGTCTTTTGCTCAGGTTTCGATCCCGGGGTTCTGGGATGGAACCCTATGTGTCAGGTCCTCTGCTCAGCAGGGAGTCCTCTTCTCCCTCTTCCTCCCTCCTCCTTCCTCTTCCTCTTCCTCTTCCTGGCTTGTGCTTTCTCTATCTCTCAAATAAATGAATAAAATCTTTTAAAAATTAAATAGAAAAAACTTAAAGCCAAAATCTATCAATCATTTATTACGTGCCAGGTTCTAGGATGGGGGCTTTTTATACATCATCTCCTCTAAACCTCAGGCCAAGAAGCAGAGTAAAAAATCCCATGTATAGAGGGAGAGACCGATGGTCAGAGAAGTTAAGTTACACGGGTGAGTTGGGACTCTGTGATTTAAACATGGGTATGTCTGACTTGAGATCTTTGCTCTCAGCCCTACGCAGGCCATGGCAGTTATTAACCCTGCGTGGACTGCAGTGGGTAATGTTTAACAACATGTACATTTCACCTCCTTTTTGCATATTTTATTTTCATCTTCCTGTGTCCCCACCCAGTCCCTGCCCAAATGTGTTCACATAATCCTGTGTCATTGTCATCGTAGGGAAGTTTCCATTTTCTACTTGTTAGATAATATTTTCAACTTTAGCCAAGACAGCAGAGGAGAGGGGTGCACTCTGTCTCAAAAGCTTGCCACTGGGGCACCTGGGTGGCTCAGTTGTTAGGCGTCTGCCTTCGGCTGGGGTCATGATCCCAGGGTCCTGGGATGGAGCCCTGACTGGGCTCCCTGCTCAGCAGGAAGCCTGCTTCTCCCTCTCCCACTCCCCCTACTCGTATTCCCTCTGTTGCTGTCTCTCTCTCTCTCTGTCAAATAAATAAATAAAATCTTTTTTTTTTTTTTAAGATTTTCTATTTATTTGTCAGAGAGAGAGCGAGCACAGGCAGACAGAGTGGCAGGCAGAGTCAGAGGGAGAAGCAGGCTCCCTGATGAACAAGGAGCCCGACGTGGGACGATCCCAAGATGCTGGGATCATGACCTGAGCCAAAGGCAGCCGCTTAACCAACTGAGCCACCCAGGCATCCCTAAATAAATAAAATCTTAAAAAAAAAAAGATTCTTTCCCCTCCCTCTCCCTCTGCTCCTCCCCCTGCTCATATGCACTCGGTGCCTCTTTCTCTCTCTCTCAAATTAATAAATAAAATCTTTTTTTTTTTAGATTTTTATTTATTTATTTGACAGAGAGATCACAAGTAGGCAGAGAAGTAGGCAGACAGGGGGAAGCAGGCTCCCTGTTGAGCAGAGAGCCCGATGCAGGGCTGGATCCCAGGACTTGAGATCATGACCTGAGCCGAAGGCAGAGGCTTAACCCACTGAGCCACCAGGCACCCCAAATAAAATCTTTAAAAAAAAAAAAGCTTGCCACTTGATCAGGAAAGAGAGCTGAGCCAATGGTCGTTCATTAAGACAAGAGGCAGGCAGAAAAAAATGTGACTAATCTTGCTCCAACATCAATATGAACTGAATTGATCTCTTTTAAACTTCCTTTTTTTTTTAAGATTTTATTTATTAACTTGACAGACAGAGATCACAAGTCAGCAGAGAGGTAGGCAGAGGGCGGGGGAAGCAGGCTCCCTGCGGAGCAGAGAACCTGATGTGGGGCTCCATCCCAGGACCCCCGAGATCATGACCTGAGCCGAAGGCAGAGGCTTTAACCCACTGAGCCACCCAGGTGCCCCAATAAATAAAATCTTAAAAAAAATAAAAAAGAACATTCTGTTATCCTGACCACAGTGATTAGTTCAGAAGATGAGCCGGTGACCCCAGTTGAGCCCATCAGAGCCTTTGAGATTCAGTCCTGGGCTTTTGCTGGAGCCTTTAGCACCCAGTTCCTGTTTGCATGGGTTACCAAACTGAATATAAAGCTGGAAATCCAAGCCCCCCCTCCTCCCCCCTCCACTGATAGGCTCCCTGGTGTGAAGTCAAAACAAAGGAAATCAGGGTCAAGGGATGGACAAGACAGATTCCCAATGATTTTGTCTGAGTTCCTAGATCCAGCTGTCCTTGAACTCAGTCCTTAATCTGGACGACCAAGGATAAACCAATGAACTCTCTTTTAACCCAGCTTGAGCAGAGTTTCTGTTATTTGCAACTCAAAGAGTTCTGACTAACAGAACATCCCTTCAGTTTCCTTGAATTTCCGGTTGGTGGCTCGAATGAGAAGGGAGGGCATGCTAGTGAACTATGGCAAAGGAAGGGAGCCCTTTCAGGTTACCGGATTCTATGGGGTTCTGTGCCTTGCTTTGTCTTTGAGTTATTTTGTAACTCTGTAATTTGTACAAAACTGGTAATAATGCAAATGATTCTTGCCCAGAGAGATGCAAACGAATTTTGTCCGGTGGAGACCCAATTGCTGTGCACTCTATGGGGGAGATGGTTCCAAGCACTGTGTGCTACCCTGGGGACATTGACCTGTTCTGTGTCTATCAGTGATTTCTTCTCAGCATTCCCGGCTGCCTAAATATGTCTGTGGATACTCCTTTGATTCAATATTAACACCTTACTGGTTCCTTTATTGATTGATTGATAAACATATTTTATTTATTTGAGAGCGAGAGAGCACGAGGAGGAGGAGGTTGAGAGGCAGGGACAGAAGGACAAGCAGACTCTGTGCGGAACGTGGAGCCTGAGGTGGGGCTCCATCTCACGAACCTAAGAGTCAAAAGCAAGACTCTGATGCTTAACCAACTGAGCCACCCAGGCACTCCCCTCCCCAATGGGTGCTATTTTAGGTACGGTGGTGGAGAAGGCTTCTCTGAGAAGGTGGTATTTTTTTTTTAATATTTTATTTATTTATTTGTCAGAGAGAGTGAGCACAGGCAGACAGAGTGGCAGGCAGAGGCAGAGAGAGAAGCCGGCTCCCCACCGGGCAAGGAGCCCGATGCGGGACTCGATCCCACGATGCCGGGATCATGACCAGAGCCGAAGGCAGCCGTTCAACCAACTGAGCCACCCAGGCGTCCGGAGAAGGTGTTGGGCCTCGGTTTTCTCATCTATAAAACAGCTTCTAGACTCTCTAGGACTTATTTCCAATGAGTTTATTGATTCTTCTTTCAATTGAACGAGTACCTCTGCACTGATCTCATTGACAATTTCACTTTACAGCCATTTTTTGGTGACCAATAACAGTAATTGAGAAGCCAGCTGGCAAGGAGCCAAGTCTTTGTTCCTTTGGTCGGCCCAGCATCTACTGTGCCCTCCCCTGGTCATGACACCCCAGTTTTCTGTTGCGGAGCCAGCCCTTCTCCACTCTTAGACCATGTGGTTTGGGAAGACTCTTCTGGATCCCCAGGATCCAGGAGTGGGCGTGGGACATGAGCTTGATCAATGAAAGCATCATCTCTCAGGCCGAAGTGATTGGCTGGACTGATTCGGGCCGAGCCAATGAGAGCCCTTCTCAGGAGCTTTCTTGGAACTTTTGTCAAAGGGATTTCCTCTTTCCATTGGGGTTGCGAGGCAGGTGCCAAGGAACCGGAAGCAGCATGTGGAGGAAGCCGCAGGAGGGTGAGACCAGCATGGAGAAAAACACCTAAGAGGATGAGAGTGGGTACTGACAACTGTGGGCCCCTGGCTTCAGTTGCCCCCCATAACTCCCCAACTTTTTGTTTAAGCTTGTTTGGGTCAGGCTTCTGTTGCTTACAAATGGGACTCCTGACTAATAGAAACCTGGAGACATTATGGCAAAATGCTCTAACTGCTTCTAAGATATGATCAGTTTACCTACATTACCTCCATAATTATTTCGTTATTGCTTAGTGAGTGATAGCCTGGAGCCAGCCTTTGGGATCAGAGATAACTGAGTTCAAGTTACATCTCCCCTACTTACAGGGTGCCTGGGTGGCTCAGTGGGTTAAAGCCGCTGCCTTCGGCTCAGGTCATGATCCCAGGGTCGTGGGATCGAGCCCCGCATTGGGCTCTCTGCTCTGTGGACAGCCTGCTTCCTCCTCTCTCTCTGCCTCTCTGCCTACTTGTGATTTCTGTCTGTCAAATAAATAAATAAATCTTAAAAAAAAAAAAAAAAAGAATGTCTGTCTTCTGCTGGGGTCATGATCTCAGGGTCCTGGGATCAAGCCCTACTTTGGGCTCTCCGCTCAGTGGGGCGTCTGCTTCGCCTTCTTATTCTCCCTCCGTTCTCTCTCTCTGTCGAATAAATAAAATCTTAAACGCACACACACACACACACACACACACTCCACTACTTACTCTATGGGTGAACTTGGGGAAGTGTGAGCAAGTAGACAGAACTGTTCATTTAGTATCTCCAGGCTCAGTGGGGAGTCACAAGCAAAATAAAATATTGCCCTGCCTGTAGTCTATAGCGGGGGAGTCTACTTTTTCTGAATCTCAGTTTGCTCAGCTATCCAATGGGTACAAGCATAGTACCTGATTTTCCCTATTGCTGTATGAAATATTGCTATCTTGCTATTGCTACTTTTTGCTGTAGGTGCGATCAAGAATCCTCATAGATTTAAACTCCCTTTCTGTAAGCTGGAGCTGGCTTCTTTTATTTATACACTGTACTTATTGGTCACCCTCTACATGCCTGTCAACCCGCAGTAAAGGGGGGTGTGTGTTCAAATCTCCCACTGCTCAGTCTTGGCCAAATGGCTCAAGCCCCTGAGGCTTAATTAGGAGAGAGAGGTGATAAAACCTATGTGAAAGTGAGAATAAAAGAGAAAAATAAGCAAAAGGGAAATTAAAAACATAAGGAGCAGGTTAAAGAGGAGAAGGACAAGCAAAGTACAAGCCCCACCCGTCCTCTCGCTGGAACACAGACCAGAACCACGCTTTGTGTTTGCGACGTTCTTCCTCTATTACTTGGCCAAGTTGAACTCATGCTGCTTCCTTTCTCCTTAAATATCCTTTCCTCTGGACAGGATGTTCCTGAAGGAGGCCACGAAGCAGAACATCTCTGCTAACTTTAGTTTGCTATTTCCAGTCTAAATTTGTTCCTGGACATATCCACCATGGACAGAGTATCCTCTTCAGGTTGGACATTTTTTTAAAAAATATTTTATTTATTTATTTGACAGAGATCACAAGTAGGCAGAGAGGCAGGCAGAGAGAGGTCGGGAAGCAGGCTCCCCGCCGAGCAGAGAGCCCGATGCGGGGCTCCATCCCAGGACACTGAGATCATGACCCGAGTTGAAGGCGGAGGCTTAACCCACCGAGCCACCCAGGCACCCCGAGGTTGGACATTTCTTCCACGATGCACCAGGGTTTTGCACTTAAAAGCTTAATTTCACTAACATCTGAGCCTTAAAACCTGGTGTGCATCTGGGGGAGAATGCCTCATCTAATCTAAAGAGCTCTAAACTGGAGAAGACAGATGGCATGGTGAATGCATTTTCTGCATTCCCTTTTTGATGCACATGGGGGAAAAAAACTGCAATAACAAAAACCACACACACACACACACACACACACACACACAAACACACTCCTCAGAACTGTTTCCTCTAGGGGACTGAGAAGCTCCGGTATTTATGTGCTGACTCCTGTATCTCATCAGTGTCCCTGGTGGCATCAGATCCCTGGCACTTTTCGTGAGCTGCCCTGTAGCCGGTGCTGGGAGACCCAGGTATGTGGGGGGCGGGGGACGAGAGCCAGGACTGTCTGCCATGGTGGTAGCTGACCTTGGAGGTGGGTCAAGGGGATTTGGGATGGGGCGCCAGGAGCGCCAGCCACAAATGAATACATATATTGGCTTGTGGGACTGGTAGTACAGGGGAAAGTCTGGTTTCAGGCATTGCTGAGTCAAGGAGCTCAGATAAGGCCAGCAGGACCCGGTTTCTCATCTGCCTTTGGTTCTTCTGACACAGTGTTGGCTTTATTCCCCACAGTGGCTCCTGGCAGATCCAAGCCTCATCCTCCCTCCCCAGGAACCCCAGTAGAACAGAATGTTTATTTTCTAATATTTGAGCTGATGCTCATGGCCTGAGTCAAGGGACAAGCACGGCTCTGCTCACGGTCTGGAGCCACGGTTCTCTGATGAGCCAGACCTGAGTCATGCACAGGGTTGTGCTGGTAAATATCTAACAACGGGCTTTTTGGGAAAGTAAAAGCTTTGATTTGCGGGTTTTGCCTGTTTCTGCGGTGTGCACACTCCCACCATAGCCAATTTGAGTTACTGGCGTGATGTTACCTGGCTCACCAAACTCCTGTCCGCTCACCAGCTCTCCAAGCCTGCTCAAGTGAGCTCAAGCTCACTGCCAAGTCTCGAGCCTACCCTGAGCCACACCCCATGCTTTCCACATGGACAAGAGTCGGAAAGCAGCGGTTCCTTAAAGACAAGTCGGAGAGATGTTGGGAGTGCAAGAATGGAGAGATGCTTTAGTGGCAAAACCAGCAGGCGTCCATCAATCATACCAGGTTACTTTACATTAACAGCCTAAATGACCTCAACTTCTTACAATATAAGCTATTGGGGGACGCCTGGGTGGCTCAGTTGGTTAAGCGGCTGCCTTCGGCTCAGGTCATGATCCCAGCATCCTGGGATCGAGTTCCGCATCGGGCTCCTTGCTCCGCGGAGAGCCTGCTTCCTCCTCTCTCTCTGCCTGCCACTCTGTCTGCCTGTGCTCACTCTTTCTGACATATAAATAAATAAAATCTTAAAAAAAAAAAAAAAGCTATTGGGGGCAGCCGGCTGGCTCAGTTGGTGAGCATGTGACTCTTGATCTTGAGCCCCAGCTTGGGTGCGGAGGTCACTTAACAATGAAATCTGAAAGGGGCGCCTGAGTGGCTCAGTCGGTTAAGTGTCGGACTTGATTTCGGCTCAGGTTGTGATCCTGGCGTCATGGGATCAAGCCCCGGTCAAGCTCCTTCCTCAGTGGGGAGTCTGCTGGAGATTCTCTCTGCCACCCTTGACCCCTCCCCATCCTCTGTCTTTAAAATAAAACAAATCTTTTATTTATTGATTTGACAGGGAGAGAGAGAGCTCAAGCAGGGAGAGCAGCAAGCAGAAGGAGAAGCAGGCTCTCCGCTGAGCAAGGAGCCTGAATCGGGACTTGATCCCAGGACTCTGGGATCATGACTTGAGAAGAAGGCGGACGCTTAACCAACTGAGCCACTCTTGTACCCCTTTAAAAAAATCTTAAAAAAAACACAACAGGGCGCCTGGGTGGCTCAGTGGGTTAAAGCCTCTGCCTTCGGCTCAGGTCATGATCTCAGGGTCCTGGGATCGAGCCCCGCATCGGGCTCTCTGCTCAGCCAGGAGCCTGCTTCCCCCTCTCTCTGTCTCTGCCTGCCTCTCTGCCTACTTGTGATCTCTGTCTGTCAAATAAATAAATAAAATCTTAAAAAAAAAAGATTAAAAAAAATTAAAACAACAAAACAAAACAAAAAAAACACAACAAACCATTTATTCTCACGTTCATGGGTCTGCAGGTCTCAGCTGGGCTCAGCGGGCCGATTCTGCTCCCGCCACAGGGGCGCTGGGCTGAGTCTGCTCTGCGTGTCCCTCATCCTCTGCACCAGTGGCTTCTTGAGACATGTTCTTCTCAAGGAACCCACAGGCATTCCAGAGGCCAAAAGCACATGAAAGTCCCTGTTCACAGGACATTTGCTAACATTCCATTGGCTGAAGCAAGTCACAGGGCCAAGTAGCTGTGAGAGAGGAAAGTGCATTCCATCCAGGGGGCGGGGGCTGCAAAGTTACTTGGCATTCACAGGTTTGTGAAAAGCTACAACGTATGTTATTTGTGTTATTCTGCAAATATCACTGGGCACTTAAAACCTTAGGGACATTCATCCAGGTAAGGAGGGAGGGTTCTAACTAGCTCGTCTAATATTCGCATGAAATTCCATACTATAAACATACTGTAACTTATCAACTATCCCACTAATGAACCGATGATGGATGTTTATGTCATATCAAGTATTTTGCCTTTTTTTCTTTTTGTTTCAAACATTCTGCAGTAAACATCCTGGTACATGTATTTGTATATGTTCTTTTTTTTTCTTTTCTTTTTTTAAAGATTGTATTTATTCATTTAACAGAGAGAGGGAGCACAAGCAAGGGGAGCAGCAGGCTCACCGCCGAGCATGGAGCCCGATTCCGGGCTCGATCCCAGGACCCTGGGATAATGACCTGAGCCAAAGACAGAGGCTTAACAGCTGAGCTACCCAGGTGCCCCAACTCTTGTGTTTTAGACCGTTCAGTGGCTTTCCAGTTCACTGAGTTAAAAATCCAAAATGCTTACTGTGGCCTGCAAGGCCCTCCATGGCCTGGCCCTCAGCCACTCTTCTGCCCGTTCTCCCCTTGGGCTCTGTGCCTTCTTTCATTTCCTCAAAGTTGCACTGAGCCCTCTGGGGTCTTAGCCTGAGTTAGTCAGAAACTTTCAGTTACCAGAGACAGAAAACCAATTCACACTGTCCTCTATCTAAAGGAGCATATTAGCTCGTGCACCTGAAAAGTTCCAGGATGGAATAAGGAGTGGATGACTCTAGTCTCCACTGTCTTTTTTTTTTTTTTTTAATGATTTTTATTTATTTATTTGATAGAGAGAGAGAGCGAGAGAGCAACAGAGGGAGAGGGAGAAGCAGACTCCCTACTGAGCAGGGAGCCAAATGTGGGGCTCGATTCCAGGACTCCGGGATCATGACCCAAGACGGAGGCAGACACTTCATGGACTGAGCCACCCAGGGGCCCCAGTCTCTGCTGTCTCATCTTCATTCTCCATCTCTCCCAATGGGAAGTGACCTTGTCTCTAGTCTTGTGCCCTAATTAGCCACCCTAGTGGAAAGAGTATTCTCACTTCCTCCCGATTGCTCTAGAAAAGGCCTGTGTGGATAACACTCCTTGAATCAGCTGAGGTCAGGTGACCATCCCCAAACCAATGGCCGGGACCAGTCACACAGGATGCACTGATTAGGCAATCCTGGGTCCCGTGGCTCCCATCTCCTCCCCTGCCCCCCAACACAGGGGCAGAATCCGCCCCACACAGAACTCGAGTAGGGCAGTCGTTCCTACTCGGGGCAGAGTGAGTTCCTCAGATGGAAATCAAGGTAACGTTTTTGGAAGAAGAAAAATGTCTGCTGGTAAGTGAAACAACAGTTGTCGGCTGGCCCTTCGTACCTGTTGTTGCCGCTGCCTGCGACGCCCTTTCCCCACTTTTTACCGCAATGGTTCTGGTAGAAGAGACAAAAGACTGAAAATGGCGCACATGTCTATGAAAGTAAGAGATTGGCAAGAATAGCAGTTTTCAAAACCTGTTTTTATTTTTTATTTTATTTTTTAAAAATATTAAAAATATTTAAAGTTAAATATTAAAATATTTAAAAATTATTTTTAAAAAATATTTTTAGTTACTTATTTGCCAGAGAGAGAGAGGGCACAAGCAGGGGGAGCAGCAGGCAGAGCTCCCCGGGGAGTCCGATGCAGGACTCGATCCCAGAACCCTCGGATCATGATTTGAGCCAAGGGCAGATGCTTAACCAACTGCATCACCCAGGCATCCCTGAAAATGTGTGTGTGTTTTTAAGATTTTATTTATTTATTTGACAGAGAGTGATACACAGCGAGAGAGGGAACACAAGCAGGGGGAGTGGGAGAGGGAGAAGCAGGCTTCCCGCAGAACAGGGGCTTGGTCCCAGGACCCTGGGATCATGATCTGAGCTGAAGGCAGAGGCTTAACGACTGAGCCACCCAGGCGCCCCTGAAAATGTGTTTTTAAGCTCAGTTGCAGCACCTGGGCATTTGTTGGAAATGCAAATTTTCAGGCCCCACCCTTGATCTCTCGGGTGTGCCCAGCATCTGTGTTTTCTCCAGGCCTCCAGGTGTTGCTGCTGAATGGGTAAGCTTGAAGAGCCCTGGCTGAGGATACTAATAATCACACACAGTGGGAAGCTATTGGGCCCTCCGGTTCCAGAGACCCTGTTTCTAGAGGCTTAGGCTTTGAAGAAGAACAAGGTGCTCATTAGTTACAAAAGCGGCGATCATTTTTCTGGTGACAAACTTAATCGTTCAGATTGTTTTGTGCCATGGCTCCTGTGGCTTCCATGGCCCTGTAGGTGGGCGCTCTTAGCACCTGTTCACACTCTTTTCTCCTGCCTAGAGGCCAGAGCCGAAGATGGGATTTTCCAGCCCCTTTCCCTTGGAAGCTATGTGAGAGGGGGCCTTTGGAGGGGATACTGGAGAGAATTTGATTCCCTTGCCGAAACATAAACGGGGAGAAATGCAATGAACAACGCCTTTTCCCCTTCCCCGTTGTTCTCACCTGGAGCATGGATGTGATGCCTGCAGGCGCAGAGCCATCTTGAGAGCAGGAGATGAAAATCCGTCGGTGTGCTAAAGACCGTGCAGCAGGAGGGGTGCCCGGGTGGCTCAGGCGTTTGAGTGTCGTGCTAAAGATGGTGCAGCAGGAAAGCAGAAGGATCCAGAAACACTGCTGGACACCAGCCGTGGCCATGACTTCTTGTCTTGGGAGAAAAATAACTCTCTTTTGTTTAGGCCACTGTATGTTGGGCTGCCTGTTACCACCAAATGCATTCCTTTTTTTTTTTTTTTAAAGATTTTATTTATTTGACAGAGATCACAAGTAGGCAGAGAGGCAGGCAGAGAGAGAGGAGGAAGCTGGCTCGGCTGGGCAGAGAGCCCGATATGGGGCTCGATCCCAGGACCCTGAGATCATGACCTGAGCCGAAGGCAGAGGCTTAACCCACTGGGCCACTTAGGCGCCCGTCCTTTTTTTTTTTTGTTTTCCTAATTTAAAACTTTATTTATTTATTTGAGAGCAGAGTGAGAGAGAGAGAGAGAGCACAAGCTGGGGGCAGGAGTAGAGGGAGAGGGAGAAGCAGACTCCCTGCTGGGCAGGGAGCCCAACATGGGGCTTGATTCCTGGACTCCAGGATCACCAACTGAGCTGAAAGCAGACACTTAACCAACTAAGCCACCCAGGCGCCCCAGTCAAATGCATTCTTAATACACGTACACAGTATGTGGAGTCTATTTACTTTTTAGATCCTTTTTGAGACTCTAAGAATAAAAAAGACAAATATATTGACTCCAAAAGGCAAAAAGAAAAACATAAAATAAAAATTAATATGACTATAGGATATAATATTAGAGTAGGATTATTTTTTAAAAGATTTTATTTATTTATTTGACAGAGAGATCACAAGTAGGCAGAGAGGCAGGCAGAGAGAGAGTGAGGAGGAATCGAGTGGGACTCTATCCCAGGACCCTGAGATCACGACCCGAGTCGAGCACAGAGGCCTAACCCACAGAGCCACCCAGGCGCCCCTAGAGTAGGATTATTAATTGTGAAATTCACTCTTCATACAAATGCCCCTAAATATGGAAAGTAATATGTTGGTTAGATTATCTCACTGCAAAAATGCAAAGTGATATATGAGTAGCGATTGCTTAGAAGTCTTGGCCTATAGCAAATTCAATGGATAGTAATCTAATAACATGAATTACAAAACTAATGTTAAAATTTTCTATAACAAAAAATGGCTTTAATTCAGGATATGGGTACATTAGAAAATGTTTTGTAAGACACGAGGTGGGACTTTTTTCATTGTCAAACATTAAGTGTGCTTTTCAGGATCATTGTAGGGCATCCCTAGAGTCTGATAACATCTATTATATTTTAAGCCAATTAAATATCCAAGCTCCTAAAATGAGAAAACTACCACAGTGAGCTTTAGGAGCAGTTAAATGGAACAATTACCCTTTTTGTTTGAAACGCTGACCCTCCAGGGCAGATACTGTGAATTGTCTAATAGTGGTTCACTTCTTCCTCTAGGTTATTATCTTTCCATTATTTTGCATTATCTGTCATTCATAGCCAAAATGAATCATGACTGATAGATAGTTTTGTTTGATTTTTAAATTATATGCATGTGAACAAAATATTTTATTGATAGTGGTGGTGGTTATACACCTGGATACAATTGCCCACACTCATAGAATTGTGCACTTAAATGGGATGGATTATATGGTATATAAATTACATCTCAAAGAAAGGGTAGAGGAAGAAAAAAAAGAACATTTTAAAAATGTAAAGAAAAAATATCTATGTGTATTAGGATTCTCCCAAGGAAACAGAATCAATAGGAAATGTGTGTGTGTATTACTATATTATAGTATATGTATATAATCTCTTTATATAAGGAGTTGGCTCACACAGTACAGGAGGTTGGCAAACATAAAATATGCAGAGTCAATGTCCTCGTTCAAGTCCAAAGGCCAGAAGGCTGTGGTGACCCAGGAGAAGTGATGTCCTAGCTCAAAGGCCATCAGGCTGGAGTGTTCTCTCTTATTCAGGAGCAAGTCAATCTTTTACTTTATCCAGATCATCAACTGATCAGATGCGGCCCACCATGTGGTGGAGGCAATCTGCTTTACTCAATCTTCTGATTTAAATGTTAATCATATCGGGACGCCTGGGTGGCTCAGTTGGTTAAGCGGCTGCCTTCGGCTCAGGTCATGATCCCAGCGTCCTGGGATCGAGTCCCACATCGGGCTCCTTGCTCGGCAGGGAGCCTGCTTCTCCCTCTGCCTCTGCCTGCCACTCTGTCTGCCTGTGCTCGCTCTCTCTCTCTCTAACAAATAAATAAATAAAATCTTTAAAGATTTTTTTTAAATTTATTTGTCTCTCTCTAACAAATAAATAAATAAAATCTTTAAAGATTTTTTTTTTAATTTATTTGTCAGAGAGAGAGCAGGAGCTTCTCCCTCTGCCTCTGTCTGCCTGTGCTCGCTCTCTCTCTCTCTAACAAATAAATAAATAAAATCTTTAAAGATTTTTTTTTTTAATTTATTTGTCAGAGAGAGAGCAGGAGCGAGCACAGGCAGACAGAGGGGCAGGCAGAGGCAGAGGGAGAAGCAGGCTCCCTGCTGAGCAAGGAGCCCGATGTGGGACTCGATCCCAGGACGCTGGGATCATGACCTGAGCCGAAGGCAGCCGCTTAACCAACTGAGCCACCCAGGCATCCCTCCCCTTTTGTTTTTTAAAAAGATTTTGTTTTTAGGGGTGCCTAGCTGGCTCAGTGAGTAGAGCATGGGATTCTTTTTATTTATTTATTTATTTATGTCAGATAGAGAGAGAGCACAGGAGTGAGCACAGGCAGACAGAGAGGCAGGCAGAGGCAGAGGGAGAAGCAGGCTCCCTGCTGAGCAGGGAGCCTGATGTGGGACTCGATCTCAGGATGCTGGGATCATGACCTGAGCCGAAGGCAGCTGCTTAACCAACTGAGCCACCCAGGCATCCCGAGAGCATGGGATTCTTGATCTAGGGGTTGTGAGTTTGAGCCCCACACTGGGCATAGAGATTATGTAAATAAATTTAAAAAGTAAATATTTGAAGATTTTCTTGGCAAAGAGGACCAAGTAAAATTTCTATTCTATTGTTCATGGCTTTTAAAAAATAGATGATGGTAGAAAGCAAAACTATTATGGTATTGATATTCTGTGGGGAAAATTTCAGAGCAAAGAAACTGTTTTAAGATGCCCGTATATATGATGTGCCAACATTACATCCTTTCAGCTACTTCAAAAATGTAATTTAGGAAAAGATGTGCAAGTATTTATATATGTCGAAAATGCCTTGAGGGGTGTCTGAGTGGCTTAGTCAGTTAGGTGTCTGCCTTCAGCTCAGGTCATGATCTCAGGGGCCTGGGATTGAGCCCCACGTTGGGCTCCCCGCCTGCTCAGGGGAGAGTCTGCTTCTCCCCTTTTCTTTCCCTCTGCCCCTCCTCCTGGCTTATGCTTGCACATTCGCGCGTGCATGCTCTCTCTTTCAAATAAATAAATAAATAAAATCTTTAAAAAATAAAATACCTTGAGAAAATAAGTGACTGAAAAGCTTGAAGACAATTAAGAAGCAGAGAGAGGGAGCCTGGCGGCTCATTTTTCTGGCTTAGCGGATGGTGACGGGGGAAGAGAAAATCAGAGGACCAAAGGCCTGGAGGGAAAAGAGTGTGCAATGGAGGGGAACGCTAGGGAGGAGAGGCTCAGTCCAACACCTGATTCTGATGAAGGGAGGGAGGGGGGTGGGCTGTAAGCTGGTGGGGCTGATGAAAGCACAGAGGCATGGGCAGACAGAGAGCTGGCCCAGGGAGCACTCCCAGGACATTCCTCCATGCTATCTGCCATGGGGTAGATGATGGCTAGGCTTGAGGTGACCCTGTGGGGAGGTGTATGGGCAAGCCTTGGCTGGGCCTGGATGGAGGCTGTAGCAGAAACTTATAGAAGTCTCCAGTGCTGGACCAAGTGCCCCATCTATCCCTTTACAAAGGAGAGTCACACTTCTCCCATTTCGTTTTAGCCCACAGCATATACTTGGGCAGCAGATGCTGGGAGAAAGCCCTGGGATGGGACCCAACCAGACACCCCTTGGAGGATACCCACCCGTCCCAAGTTGAAGACCAGCTTCAACTTGGTTATGCAGACGGTTATGCAGACGGTGCACTGCACAAATGCACCAGGCTAAGAGGGCTAAAATTCAGTTTTTGCTCTGGTCCAGAAGGTAATTTTTTGTAATTTGCCTTTCAGAGGGAAACTTTTACAAATTTACATAAAGACAACCCCCTCCCCCCAACCACTACCACCATAGGCTGGGGCAGATGGCTTATAAGAATGTGTATGAACTCAACATTCTTTAGTTTCCTTTCATAGTGGGAGCTCACTCTGGGCTGCAGCCTATAAGCAAGGTTCAGCCCGTAGACATATATGGTTTGGTCCATGCAGTATTTTGATGCATAGAAAAATGTCACATAAAAATCTACATTTCCTGGGGCACCTGGGTGGCTCAGTGGGTTAAAGCCTCTGCCTTCAGCTCAGGTCCTGATCCCAGGGTCCTGGGATCAAGCCCCACATTGGGCTCTCTGCTCATCGGGGAGCCTGCTTCCCCCCTCCCCTCCTCCCACTTGTGATCTCTTTTCTCTGTCAAATAAATAAATAAAATCTAAAAAAAAAAAAATCTACATTTCCTGTTTCCCTTAAAAAATAAGACCAGGATGGGACGCCTGGCTGGCTCAGTTGGTTAAGCGGCTGCCTTCGGCTCAGGTCATGATCCCAGCGTCCTGGGATCGAGTCCCACATTGGGCTCCTTGCTTGGCAGGGAGCCTGCTTCTCCCTCTGCCTCTGCCTGTCACTCTGTCTGCCTGTGCTCGCTCTCTCTCTCTCTCTCTAACAAATAAATAAATAAAATCTTAAAAAAAAAAAAAAAAATAAGACCAGGAGAAGTGCCTGGGTGGCTCAGTCGTTGGGCATCTGCCTTTAGCTCAGGTCATGATCCCAGGCAGGAAACCTGTTTCTCCCTTTTTTTTTTTAATTTTTAAATATTTTTATTTATTTATTAGTTAGAGAGAGCGAGAGCGAGCACAGGCAGACAGAGAGGCAGGCAGAGGCAGAGGGAGAAGCAGGCTCCCTGCAGAGCAAGGAGCCCAATGTGGGGCTCTATCCCAGGACGCTGGGATCATGACCTGAGCCGAAGGCAGCCGCTTAACCAACTGAGCCACCCAGGCATCCCTGTTTCTCCCTTTTCCACTCCCCTTGCTGTGTTCCCTCTCTTGCTATGTTTTTCTCTGTCAAATTCATAATAATAATAATAATAATAATACCCAGGAATAAATGATAGCTCTTCATTCCCACATGGCAACCAAATGCTGCTGCCGGTAGATGGAGTACGTGGTCCCCATTTTTCCCCAGTTCCCACCATTCCCTATGGTCTCCAGCTAGTTGGGTTCACTCATTTGCTTTACCTTCTTGACGCCTATATAGAGCATTTGGTTTGTGCTCACTATTATGCGGTGCCATACCTCGCTTTCCACATTCAGTCATCTCTCTCAGAGATGGTTCTGTATGCAGAGAGTTGCCTCATCTTTTAACCAGTTATGGTGACCCTTTGTACGTCCCTTTGTCTCCTACTTAGAGCCTCCCCTATTAATGAACATTTACATTGTATCCAACTTCTTGCTTCCACAAGTAGTGCTGTAGTGAATAGAGTGATATCCTTGCTCCTGCTTCATTTTAAAAAATTTTTTAAAATTTCATATAAGATTTTTTATTTATTTCACACACAGAGAGAGATCACAAGTATGCAGAGAGGCAGGCAGAGAGAGAGAGAGAGAGGAGGAAGCAGGCTCCCCGCTGAGCAGAGAGCCCGATGCGGGCTCCATCCCAGGACCCTGGGATCATGACCTGAGCCGAAGGCGGAGGCTTTAACCCACTGAGCCACCCAGGCGCCCCGTTGCTCCTGCTTCAGACATAGACAATAGCGTGACAGAATGGGCTTGTACCTGCCCCAGAGAACCAATTGTTCAAAATTTAGGAATCTTTTCTTTTTTAAAGATTTTATTTTATTTTTTCCCAAAGATGTATTTATTTATTTTAAAGAGAGAGATCCAGTGAGCATGTGTGTGCATACACAAGTAAGGGGAGGGCAGGTGGAGAGGGAGAGAAGCAGACTCCCTGCTGAGCACAGAGTGGGGCTCTGGGGCTCAATCCCAAGACCCCAAGACCGTGACCTGAGCCGAAACCAAGAGTCGGTTGCTCAGTGGACTGAGCCATGCCAGCGCCCCTAAAGATTTTATTTTTAAGTAATCTCTATACTCAACATGGAGTTCAAACTCAATCTCAAACCCTGAGATCAAGAGTTGCATGCTCCACCGACCGAGGCAGCCAGGGGCCCTCAAAATGCAGGAATCTTAAGAGCCAGTTGTTAAAATGTACGTTGCTTAAAAGCAGCTATGGTAGAAATATTTCCACCACCGGAGCTGGCAAATGCTACAAATCAAGATGTTTTCCCTGTCTTGGAAAGCCCTTCACCAGCACATCACTTCCAAAGGGGAGGCTGAAGCAGTCCAAAGGTCAGGAGTCAGAGGGAATGGCCAGTTTGCACCAAGAAATCAGAGCAGGCCTTGGCCAGAGAGGGGGAACTTGTAGGTCAGGGAAGGAATTGAGATCTGGACAGTTGATTGACTTTTCCCCAAAACTATGGACCCTCTGAAGTAAAACCAGGGCTCTACGAGGGTGGGGATTCTTTTTTTTTTTTTATTTCTTTTTTTTTGTTAAGATTTTATTTATTTATTTGACAGAGAGACAGAGATCACAAATAGGCAGAGAGGCAGGCAGAGAGAGAGGAGGAAGCAGGCTCCCCGCTGAGCAGAGAGCCCGATGTGGGGCTCGGTCCCAGGACCCTGGCTGGGATCATGACCTGAGCTGAAGGCAGATGCTTAACCTACTGAGCCACCCAAGTTCTTAGTCATATAAGGTGCTGGCCAATCTTGCTTTAATACCCAACACGCTGGTTCCTAGGACAAGTACTATCGCCTAGAGCTCAGCTCAGAGGTTATGACACAAGCTCAAAGATTCCTCCCCTGACTGCAGTAGTGATCAAATCAGAAAATGAATGCAAGGGGCGCCTGGGTGGCTCAGTGGGTTAAAGCCTCTGCATTCGGCTCAGATCATGATCTCAGGTCCTGAGATCAAGCCCCGCATCGGGCTCTCTGCTGAGCAGGGAGCCTGCTTCCTCCTCTCTCTCTGCCTGCCTCTCTGCCTGCTTGTGATCTTTGTCAAATAAATAAATAAAATCTTTAAAAAGAAAAAGAAAAAATGAATGCAAATATTTGTGTGTTTTTTTTAAAGATTTTATTTATTTATTTGAAGGAGAGAGAGAGAGAGATCACAAGTAGGCAGAGAAGCAGGCAGAGAGAGAGGAGGAAGCAGGCTCCCTGCTCAGCAGAGAGCCCAATGCGGGGCTGGATCCCAGGACCCTGAGATCATGACCTGAGCTGAAGGCAGAGGCTTAACCCACTGAGCCACCCAGGCACCCTGAATGCAAATATTTGGGAAAGCGTAAAATAGCCTCTCCAAATATCAAGCAAGTGTTAGGAAATGCCCGTGTGGTGATTGCCGCTACAGTAATCACCACTCTCATAAGGAAAAATCAAACCCTGCTTGGTCCGGTCCAGTAACGCGGCAACGTGCAATGCTTCATCCCGGCCCAGCCTTGTCGGCCATCATTTCATGCCCCCGGGAAAGAAAAGACACAGGATTAGGAAAAACAGAAGGTCTCCAGCATTATCGATGACCGTTTTTGTGGAGGTTAAAGAGGCAGTTCGTCCTCATAGGATCATGAACTCGGTGATTTTCACAGCAGGACTCAGCCACATTGGGGGGTAATGCGCGTTGGACATGAAAATGTTGAAGGCAGAGTGTTTCTGACTCATGACTCTCTTTTCTCATCAGCTCTCGGTGACTTTCCATCCAGGTCCTGGCACCGTACCCCCTTCGTCCTGCAGACATCTAGATAGGTCAAAGAATCCGCCCCCCATTTCTTCCCAGATTCCTTCCTCAAGGGTCCCCCAGCCCCTGCACTGGTCAATGCTAGCAGCCTGCTCTTTCTTTATTTCAGATTTTCTTTATTTATTCGACAGATAGAGACACAAGCAAGAGAGGGAACACAAGCAGGGGGTGTGGGGGAGGGAGAAGCAGGCCTCCCACTGAGCAGGGAGCCCGATGCGGGGCTCGATCCCAGGACGCTGGGATCATCACCTGAGCTGAAGGCAGATGCTTAATGACTGAGCCACCCAGGCGCCCCAAGTAGCAGTTCTTTCTTGATGTGTGACTTGTCCCCACGCAGGAGGGACTTGACAGCAGGCCCGTGCTGGCGGAGAAAGCAGGCGTCAATTTCGGCAGCTCGTCCCCGAAATCAGGGCCGGAAAACCAGACTACAGCTTCTCGGACCACTCAGAGAGAGGCTGCTCCAAGGTGCCGTCGGCTGGGGTTCCCCAATGTGAGTTCAAGGTGGCTTAAAACGTCCCCCCACATGATGAGACGGAGGCGGGGGGCAATGCCCGATGAAGGCGGCCACTCGAGACGAAAGGTTTTGCTGTGGGTGGAAGAGCCCTGTGAGCGGTGGCCAGGTGTCACAGGCGGGTCTTTGCTTCCTTCCTGTTAGCTGCAGGGCCGCACACAGTGGAGAGACCAGAGGCAGGAAGGGAGGGACACCCCAACTCCACGACCCTGCAGAAATCAGGTTAAAATGCTTAACTAGAGGGCATCGTGATGCTGAGGGGTGACGTGATTTCCAGACAGCCCCATCCCCTCTTGTTCTCATCCCTCCTCCCCTTCCACTGTGGAAGCTGCCACCAGTCAGATGAAACCCTTCGCATGGATGGGAAATAGAGATTCTCTGTGCTTAGCACAGACCCGGGCCGGGCCCGCTGTTGAGACTTCTACCTCCCCGAAGCCTGAGGCCTGAGGCCTGAGTTTCGATGGCCAACTCCACACTGCTGGTGACCCTGTGTTGGTATTTTTTTTCTTTTTCGTACTTTGAGAGCTTCAAAAAATGGAAGTGGCTTGAGTTTCTCTCACCCTCTGAGAAGCCTTGTCCGGTTTTTAGCTGGGAAGGTCTGGCCTACTTCCCCACTCCTCAGCCTCGTTCCGCCGCCTGTGTCCGCCCCGGACAGAGGCAGAGGTGGGACGGTTGGAAAGATGGCGTCTTGGGTTGGGTTCCTCCAGAAGCCAGCCAGAGACCAAGATTCCAGTGTAATAGTTAATTTGGGAGGTGGTCCCAGGAGGTCAGTGACAGTGAGGCAGGAAAGGGAAAAAAGTCGCCCCAGTGAGTTAATGAAGGCAACTTCCCTGGGTGGGGCTGGGGTCGCAGACCCTCCGGAGGCATCTGAGAAGGTCCAAGGCACCTAGAACACATCTCAGACTTATCCCATCTGAGGGCTGAGCCCCTTCGTTGTTGCTGAGGGCTGCTAGTGGGATAGTGCCCCAGCACTCCTGCCTGCCCTGAGGTCCAAAGAATGTTCCCAAGTGGAGAATCCCAGGAACATGCAGTAGAAACCCCTAAATCTTGGTGGTTCATGCACCAGTCCATTTGTAGTTCCTAGGGGGATCTGGAAATTATAGTCACCCATGGACCTCAGTCATGAAGCAGCCGCCATCTTGGATACTGCTGATGACCCAGCTAGAGAAAAGGAATGCTGTCTGCCGAGTCCCAAATCTGCAATGAAATGCTCCAGTGAGAAGGGGTGCATCTCTTGCACTCACAGCTCATTGGCCAGGATTACTCACACGGTCCCACCCAACTGCAAGGGGAGGGGAAGTGCCCTCCCGCTTGAGCTTGGATGGCAGAGAACTGGGTGCACTAAGTACCACAACTTCCCACTGGCTCCAGCCATTGTAGGATACCACACAAACGCATGAAGATTTCATACAGAAGACTCCCTGAGACCCAGCTCCTCTCCATTTCCAGTCCTAAAATAATCAGGCTAGTTGGCCATATTGGGCCTGTGTCTCTGCCTCGAAACTCTTGGTTGAGTTGAGAGGTGACCGTCTCCTGCAGATGGAGTCATGCTTTCCTCCCAGTCCCCACGGGGCCCATTTCACTCCTTTATGTTTATTATTTCAGTGTCTATCCTCCCCTCTAGAGGAGTGAGGGACCATGTTGGCCTTATACACCTAAAATTTCCTGACAATTTCTATCACTCCACCACTCACTTCCATTCCTACACCCACACTGTTTCCTTGCTGCTCTTCCAGCACTCCAGGCTTGCACACACCCCAGGGCCTTTGCACTGTGCTCCTCTGTGCTAAAAACCTCCAGAGCTCCTGCAGTTCCCATGCTTTCTGACTTGGTGCTGATGTACATCCTTGGAAGTCCAGTGTTCAAGATGGTGGAGCCACAGGGGCACTTGGCTGGCTCGGTCAGTGGGGCATGTGACTTTTGATCTTGGGGTGATGAGTTCGAGCCCCACACTGAGTGTAAAAATTACTTTAAAATTTTTTTAAAATTTACAAAAGATAGTGGAGGGCACCTGCGTGGCTCAGTCAGTTGTCTGTCTTTGGCTCAGGTCATGACACCGGGGTCCCGGGATCGAGCCCTGAGTCGGGCTCAGGGAGCTTGCTTCTCCCTCTCCTCCCTACTCACACACTCTCTCACTATCTCACTAAGTAAAATAAATCCCAAAATTTTATTTATTTATTTTTAAAAGAAATCTCTACATCCAAGAGCACCTGGGTGGCTCAGTTGGTTAAGTGTCTCCCTTCAGCTCAGGTCATGATCTTGGGTTTCTGGGATGGAGTCCCATATCAGCCTCCCTGCTCAGTGGGGAGCCCCCTCGTTCCTCTTTCTCTGCCCCCCCAACTTGTGCTCTCTCTCAGTCTCAAATAAATACATAAAATCTTAAAAAAGAAAGAAAGAAATCTCTACATCTAACATGGTGCTTGAACCCACAGCCCTGAGATCAAGGGTCACTTGCCCCCCTGACTGAGCCAGCCAGCCACCCCGAAATTGAATTATTTTTTAATGTCAAGAGGTAGAGAGCCCAGTGAAAAATGTAATACATTGTAAGCAAGAAGCCACAGTCCTAGATCCCTTTACCGCTTCAATGTAACAGCGTGAAGATCCAGCTCAGCTCTCCCCACTTTCAAATAACACCGGCCCGGAGTTCACATTCTCCTGTCCCAGCAACAGCTAACATTCTTCACATTCTTAACAGGGCATTCCTGGCCACTGGGGATTCTGATTTGAAAGCCTTGCCCTAAACTTGTTTCAATCTATCTTTGATTCAGAAATGCTCTGATTATTTCCATAGCAGCTGCCTTAATTAGTGAGGGTGATCAGACTGAATGAAAAAGGAAATTAATAAACCCTTCCCCGGCCACGTTCATAAAAGAGAAGAATGCTAAAAGGCACTAATGGCTTGATAAGGAGCTCTCACCTCCTTGGGGCTTTCAACCTGCAGTCACACCCCGAGACATCACCCCCAGACTGTCACATATGCCCAGAGTTCTGGACTGAATTCCTCCTAGAAAATAGAGCCTCCAAACTGCATGAGGTTGAACCCCAAAAAACATGACTGGTAAAAAACAACAACAACAACCACTTTGCCCATAGACTTTCCAGTTGCATGGTCTTGTAATGGATTATTGTGTTATGTTATTTTTTCATGCTGTCTTGTCATGTTTTACAGTATATTGTATTTGTTTGTTACCTACCTTATAAGAATGAAAACTCCGAGATCAGGGGTCTGGTATTGGTGCCTTATGTGTCCTCAGTATCTACGTGAGTATACAGCAAGTATTCATAATATGTTTTTGGAACGAATTAATGAGTGATCTCTTTAATATCAAAAAACCCAAAGCATTTAAAGAAAGAAAACTCTGGATTAAAAAGTGGATTGTTACAATGTGAAATAGGAGACGACTGAAATATGCTTGAATAAGGGAATGGTTCTATACATTACGGTATATCCACGTTTTGGATTATGGGATCATTTAGAACATGTTAGGTTGAATGTAACAGAAAGTCTAATACTGACTGGTTGAGGGGATTGCCGGAGACCTTGGATCCTCATCTTGCAAAAATCCTTGGCAACATGGGCTTTTGGTTGGGTTTGGTTCAGGGCCTTGATGTTTTTCCTGAAGGACAAGGTGTCTTCTTTCTTTCTTTCTTTTTTTTTTTAGGGACTTTATTTATTTACTTGACAGAGAGAGACAGCGAGAGAGGGAACACAAGCAGGGGGAGTGGGAGAGGGAGAAGCAGGTATCCCATGGAGCAGGGAACCCAATGGCGGGCTCGATCCCAGGACCTTGGGATCACGACCTGAGCCAAAGGCAGGCGCCTAGCAACTGAGCCAACCAGGCGCCCCAAGGACAAGGTTCCTTTCAATTTGTCTGGTCTTTCTCCTATGGCAGCAGCTAGACACAGAAGATCGCTTCCAATTCCATGAGCCCAAAGTGCCCATCAAAGCTACAGCAGTTAGGATTTTATTTTATGATTTACTTATGTTCAGACATGGAGGAAGAGAGTTCCTCTTCCAGATGTCCCAGAAAATTGAGACTCTCACTAGCTTAACTTGAGCCCAGTGCCCATCCTTGACCTAAGAATGAGAGCCAGGAGATTGGCTCACACGGATTAACTGGGTCTGCGCTGATGGCCGGTACCTAGAGCTTCGTGCCCACAGCTTTCCATAAGGTAGCACAGGGGAAGGATGGTGTCCAGAATGACAGTTCAAGCATTTTCCAAAGAAAACGGAACTAATATATGGTCTATTTTCCATGGTTAAATGATTACGCTGATGTAAAAAAAGTACAAAAAACGAAAAACATAACACACTATTTTCTAAGGTTGCATATGTATCCATGTTAATACATACAAAGAATTCTGGAAGGATCTACTGCAAACTTACAGTAGTGGTCATTTTTAGGGAGAGTCCCAAGACTGGGAATTGTGGTTAAAGGGCCATTTTACTATTATTATTATTTTAACTTATTATTATTTTTTTAAATACGGGTATTTTATTTTTTTTAAAGATTTTCTTTATTTATTTGACAGACAGAGATCACAAGTAGGTGGAGAGGCAGGCAGAGAGAGAGAGGAGGAAGCAGGCTCCCCGCCGAGCAGAGAGCCGGATGTGGGGCTCCATCCCAGGACCCCGGGATCATGACCTGAGCCAAAGGCAGAGGCTTTAACCCACTGAGCCACCCAGGTGCCCCTAAATAAGGGTATTTTAAATTTTACCTAGAGAAATGATTCTCAGTCACAGGCAATTCTGCCCTCCCACACGAGGCAAAGTGTCCAGATATTTTTGGTTGTCACAAGGGGGGCAGGGGGAGGGCTTGAGGAGGAGGGGGAAGGGCTTCTGGCATCAGGTGGGTGGAGGCCAGGGATCCTGCTGAAAACACAGGGAGCACAGAGTCTTCTTCACAACTGAGAGTTATCTAGCCTGAACTGCCAGTAGTGCCAAGGACGTTAGGAAACCCTGGTCTGTCTATCTAGAATATTATACTTTTTTTTTTAAGATTTATTTATTTATTTGTCAGACAGAGATCACAAGTAGGCAGAGAGGCAGGCAGAGAGAGTGGCAGGGAAGCAGGCTCCTCACTAAGCAGAGAGCCCGATGTGGGGCTCGATCCCAGGACCCCGGGATCATGACCCGAGCCGAAGGCAGAGGCTTTAACCCACTGAGCCACCCAGGCGCCCCTAGAATATTATACTTTTTATAAGGAGATGGGGTTCAAGTTTTACTTGCATAGTGACAAGTTGATTTTATTTTTATTTTTCTTAAGATTTTATTTATTTATTTGACAGAGAAAGATCACAAGCAGGCAGAGAGGCAGGCAGAGAGAGAGCAGGAAGCAGGCTCCCCACCGGGCAGAGAGAGCCCAATGCGGGGCTTGATCTCAGGACCTTGAGATCATGACCTGAACCGAAGGCAGAGCCTTAACCCACTGAGCCACCCAGGTGTCCTGAAATTTTTTTTAAAGATTTTATTTATTGGGGCACCTGGGTCGCTCAGTGGGTTTAGCGACTGCCTTCGGCTTGGGTCATGATCCTGGAGTCTCAGGATCGAATCCCCCCTCCGGCTCCCTGCTCAGCAAGGCATCTGCTTCTCCCTCTGACCCTCCTCCTTCTCATGCTCTCTCTCTCATTCTCTCTCTCTTAAATAAATAAAATCTCTAAAAACATTTTATTTATTTATTTGACAGAGAGAGAGAGACAGCGAGAGAGAGAGAACACAAGCAGGGGGAGTGGGAGAGGGAGAAGCAGGCTCCCTGCTGGGCAGGGATCCCAGGAGCCTGGGATCATGACCTCAGCCGAAGGCAGAAGCTTAACTGACTGAGCCACCCAGGTGCCCCTAACAAGTTGATTTTTAAAAAACGGATGTCGTGGATGCCATGATGTGGCATCCATATACCCCTTCAGGACCAGTCACTCACTCCCACAGCGGCGGCCAGGAGTTTTGGCTGCTGATGACTCACAGTTCTAGTGAATTCTTCAGAAATTGCACTTAGCTTAAAGGAAACTGCTCTAAGATGACAAGTCCTCTTCAAGGGCAGTCTTTTTTTTTTTTTAATTTTTCTTATTTATTTATTTTTTTTCGAGGGCAGTCTTTATCCTTGAGATAAAGCACTTTTGACACAGAGGGACAATAGTTCATTGTCCTGGGGACCAGCCTGGGGGCGGTGGGATGCTTAAGAGCATCTCTGGCCTCTTCCCACTAAACACCCAGTGGCACCCCTCCTGTAGCAGCAAAAACCAAACTGTCTCCCGACATGACCAAGCGTTCTCTGGGGGCCTAATCGGCACCCTCCCCGCGTTAAGGACCACTGCAGGTCCAATGCGTGGTTGATGCAAGGATACAAAGGCTAGGCCACCAGCCTCCCTTCTGGAACACGTCTGAGGACCATCTCCGCTTTATGGCCCCACCGGGGGTTGGCTGAGGCTTCCGCTGCAATTGCCTCCTAATTCGATTTCTCCCTCTGCACCCCTAGCTCCCCTCACCCCTTCACAGGTGTCGTTTGCAAGAACTCTTCCCAGTAAACCGTCCACCTGCAAAACCTCCCTCCCAGAATCTGTTCCCTGGGACTGAACAGGTCCAGGACTGAGATCAAGGCAGCAGAGGGCTTAAGTGACTTCTGGAAGGAACCACCGCAGGTAACAAGTAGAGCTAAGACTGCAGCCTGCCTCCTTATTCCAGAAATGGTCTCAAGCATTCAACTTCCCGACCTTTGTCTTCACATTGGGCTCCACTGACCCCAGAGGGAGACTGGCTTTCCCATCCCCGCTCCTACCCCATGTGTGTTTCTGTAATTGAAGGAGCAGAAGAAAAATGCATAGAATGTGAAACCTGGTGGCATTACCTCAATTCCTTTTTCTTTATTGCTCCTAAGCTACAGACCTTACAGACAAGCTTGTCTGCAAGCTTTCAACCAGCTGACGGGCAGCAAGTCTGAACATGTAGACATTTCAACTACAGGTAATTAACACAACTGCTTAAAGGCCTCTGTTCAGAAAATATTTTCCTTTGGATAAAAATATGGATGTCAGATAAAAGGCCCATAGAAACATCATGGTTGGCACAAGGTCATTGCTCAGTGGGAGGGTCCATTGCTAACAATACCAGACAGGGAAGTTAGAAGGCCCTGGTCTGTTGTGAGAGCTCTTACTACAGCAAAATAATTAATAATAATGATATGCATTATTTAAATCATTATATGATATATATTAACAATAAGCATTAATTGAACCATTGCTATATGCCAGGCACAACATGTTTTATATATGCATATTAATAAAAATTTTTTAAAAGATTGTATTCATTTGGGACACCTGGGTGGCTCAGTCAGTTAAGCGCCTGCCTTCAGCTCCAGTCATGATCCTAGGGTCCTAGGATCGAGTCCCACATTGGGCTCCTTGCTCAGCAGGGAGCCTGCTTCTCCCTCTGCCTGCTCTGCCTGCTCTTCCCTCTGCTTGTGCTCTCTCTCTCTGTTAAATAAATAAATAAAATCTTTAAAAAAAGATTTTATTCATTTGGCAGAGAGAAAGTGAGCACAAGTAGGGGGAGCAGCAGGCAGAGGGAAAGGGAGAAGCAGGCTCCCCAGTGTGGAACTCAATCCCAGGACCCTGAGATCACGACCTGATCAGAAACCAAGAGTCATAGGGCGCCTGGATGGCTCAGTGGGTTAAGCCTCTGCTTTCGGCTCAGGTCATGATCTCGGGTTCCTGGGATCAAGTCCCGCATCGGGCTCTCTGCTCAGCAGGGAGCTTGCTTCCTCCTCTCTGTCTGCCTGCCTCTCTGCCTACTTGAGATCTTTCCCTCTTTGTCAAATAAAAAAATAATCTTAGGGACGCCTGGGTGGCTCAGTTGGTTGAGCAGCTGCCTTCGGCTCAGGTCATGATCCCAGTGTCCTGGGATCGAGTCCGCATCGGGCTCCTTGCCTGGCGGGGAGCCTGCTTCTCCCTCTGCCTCTGCCTGCCACTCTGTCTGCCTGTGCTTGCTTGCTCTCTCTCTCTAACAAATAAATAAATAAAAATCTTTAAAAAAAAAAAAAGAAAAGAAACCAAGAGTCAGACGCTCAGCTGACTACACCACCCAGGCGCCCTACTGTTCATTGTATCTTAAAAGGAAAACATAATTACAGATTAGTGATATATTTGCAAGCACCGAAACTGGTGACTTCCCTGCAACACATGAGTATATTATTCAACTACGGATTCTTCCAGGGTCCCACTTTTTTCCCAGCCGTGCGTTATACGCGAAGACATAGGGGCGTTGATCCTTTACTCAGAGCGTGACATTCCGAGGCACAGCACGCCTCAAGCAGTGTTGCATGAACTGAAGCGGACTTTGTCACTCGTCTTGTGCTCAGAAACCCTGACTTGGGTTTTCTGTTGCTTTGGGTTTGCTTTACCACTGACGGGCAGGAGCTGATCAGGTTGAACTTCCTGTAGAATAATTCACAGAAAAGTTATTTATGGCTTCTTAATCTTCCTGATCTAAAGTAGCAACTTCGGGTAAAGGAAGAGTGTGCGGAGGAAGTGGAGCACAGAAAAAAAAAAAAGAAAGAAAGAAAGAAAAAGAGGAGAAAGAGAAAAAAAATAAGAGCTCAGGGCAATGGTCCTTTATGGGATGTCCTTTATGGGAAGAAAGTGTTCAAAATCATAGGCTGAGTAGTATAACGTATTTAATGTCACATTAAATAGATTTTATTAATTTATTAATGTTTTATTATACTAAAATGTTATTTTATGTAATATAATTTAATTTATATAAGTTAATTATTAAATTATTTATTTATTAATGTCGCATTAAATCGATTTTAAGATCTAACAGAGGAAGTTAAAAAACAAAATAACACTTAGTTCTAATTTTAGTATATATGCTGCCAAAGTGAGCACAAAATAACACTTAGTTCTGAGATTAAAAACTTCCTCCCGTCCTTTTAGGTACATTCAAGAAGTTTAGTCAAGTGGTTTGGAGTCCGATTGCCTAGGTCTTAATCTTACTCTTGCCATTTCCTAGTTTACCTGAATTAATACACGTAAAGGGCTTAGAAAAGTGCCGGGCTCTTAGTAAACACTCATAAATGTCATATAATAATAATGTGATTATAATAATAATAATAATTTTAGCTATCATTGTTTTAGAGGGATACTTCTTTTCCTTGAATTTCGATTCAATTCAATCACACATAGGCTTAGTCCTTTCTAGGTGCCCAAAGTTGTGTTCCATTGGATGACATTCAATTGTGGATAACATCAGGCTACATTGTGTGCTTCGGGTTGAATCCCCTGGAGTCACCATTTTATTTTTTAAGATTTATTTATTTATTTGGGGTGCCTGGGTGGCTCAGTGGGTTAAATCTTCTGCCTTTGGCTCAGCTCATGAACCCAGGGTGCTGGGATCGAGTCCCGCATCGGGCTCTCTGCTCAGCAGGGAGCCTGCTTCCCCCTCTCTCTACCTACTTGTGATCTCTGTCTGTCAGATGAATAAGTAAAATCTTTAAAAAAAATTCATATCCACCTGGAACCTGAGATTGGGACTTATTTCCTATGGGAAATAAGGTGTTTGCAGATCTTAGCAAGTTAAAACAAGGTGATACTGAATGAGGTTGTGCCCTAAATACAAAATGACTGGTATGTTGGTAAGAAGCAAGAAATTTGGACAGAGAGGCCCAGACACACAGTGGAGAAGGCTATGTGAAGACGGAGACAGAGATTGGAGGGACGCATCTACAAGCCATGGGACAGTAAGGGTTCCCAGCACCAGCCAGAAGCTAATGGTGGCCAAGAAAGATTCATCCTTGGAGTCTTTGAAGGGAGCACAGCCCTGCTGACACCGTGATTTCTGTCTTCTGGCTTCCAGAACTGTGAAAGAATAAATTTCTGTTGTCTAAAACCACCAAGTTTGTGGTAATTTGTCACTGCAGTCCTAGGCAACTCACACTCATCATAAGAGAAATGAAAATTAACATTATACCGACAGGCCATTTCTAACCTGCCCCCCCCTTTTTTTTTTGTAAGATTTTATTTATTTATTTGACAGAGAGAGATCACAAGTGGGCAGAGAGGCAGGCAGAGAGAGAGGAGGAAGCAGGCTCCCCGCCGAGCAGAGAGCCCGATGCGGGGCTTGATCCCAGGACCCTGAGATCGTGACCCGAGCCGAAGGCAGAGGCTTAACCCACTGAGCCACCCAGGCGCCCCTAACCTGCCATTTTGATAAAGATCAAAAAGTCTGATAAAGATGGGTTGGGGACTTTTTTTTTCTTTTGTACTTTCTGAATACTGCAAGCTGAATTAAAATTTAAATTTAAAAAATGAACTTATTGGGGTGCCTGGCTGGCTCAGTCAGTGGAGCATGCAGCTCTTGACCTTGGGGTTGTGAGTTCAAGCCCCACACTGGACGTAGAGCTTACTTAAAAAAAAATTTTTTTTTGCACAGCCAGTGAGCTAAGGGTGGGTTTTTATTTTTTATTTTTTTTTAAAGATTTTATTTATTTATTAGTTAGAGAGAGAGCACAGGCAGAAGAGTGGCAGGCAGAGGCAGAGGGAGAAGCAGGCTCCCTGCCGAGCAAGGAGCCCGATGTGGGACTTGGTCCCAGGACGCTGGGATCATGACCTGAGCCGAGGGCAGCTGCTTAACCAACTGAGCCACCCAGGCGTCCCAAATAGATAAGATATTTTAAAAAAATGTTTATTTATTTATGAGAGGGAGGGAGAGAGTGAGTGAACACGAGAGAGGGGAGCAGCAGGCTTCCCGTTGAGCAGAGAGCCTGTTGCGGGGCTCGATCACAGGACCCTGAGATCCTTCGTGACCTGAGCTGCCGGCATATGGCCCTGAGCCACCCAGGTAACCCACTGTTCTAGACTAAAGAACAGAATGATCATTTGCATGCTTATAGAAATAGAAGGGGCTATTTATTTATTTATTTATTATTAAAAGATTTTCTTTTTATTTATTTATTTGACAGAGCACAAGCAGGCAGAGAAGCAGACCTAGAGACAGGGGGAAGCAGGCTCCCTGCTGAGAAGAGAGCCCTATTCGGGGCTCAATCCCAGGACCCTGAGATCATGACCTGAGCCGAAAGCAGAGGCTTAACGCACGGAGCCACCTAGGCGCCCCAAAGATTTTATTTTTAAGTAATTTCCACACCTAATGTGGAGCTTGAACTCACAACCCGGAGATCAGGAGTCTCCCATTCCACCCACCGACCCAGTCAGGTGGCCCCCAAGCTTTTCCGGACGAGGTAATTGGCCATGCTGGAGCCACAATTCCCTCTCCTAGATTTGGTCTATAAGGACTGAAGGGGGGTGAAAGACAGTTTACACAGGAAAAATACGGGTAGTATTATCCAGAGAAGAGGAGGGCTTTCTAAGCACAGTAGAGGGGCACCTGGCTGGCTCAGTCTGTAGAGCATGGGGCTCTTGATCTCAGGATTGTGAGTTCAAGCCCCATATTGGGTGGAGAGTTTACTTAATGAACAAAATAAAATAAAATAACACATATAGTAGAAGTGTGCACAGTGTGATGTCTGAGATGATCTAAATGATCTAACTGGTGTTTAAGATGATCGAGGCAAAAATATCGGGAGGGATAAGTACACGGGGATTTGTTAACAGTAGATCTCTAAAGGGCAGGATTGCCAGAAAAGCGTTCACATTTTACTTTATTCCCTTCTGTGTCATTTGCACTTCTTACCACGAATGTCTTGCTTTTAGAACCAAAATATTTTAAAAAGCAATTAAAAAATTCTTAAGAAAAAAAGTCAGGGGCGCCTGGGTGGCTCAGTGGGTTAAAGCCTCTGCCTTCGGGTCGGGTCATGATCCCAGGGTCCTGGGATCAAGCCCCGCATTGGGCTCTCTGCTCAGCGGGGAGCCTGCTTCCTCCTCTCTCTCTGCCTGCCTCTCTGCCTACTTGTAATCTCTGTCAAATAAATAAATAAATTCTTAAAAAAAATAAGTCAAAATATCTAGAAAAGGCAAATCCACAGAAATAGAAAGTAGCTTAGTGGTTGCCTGGGGCTGGGGGTAGGAATAGAGATTAAAGAGAAAGAGCTGAGGGGTTCCTGGATGGCTCATTGGGTTAAGCATCTGCTTTCTGCTTGGGTCATTGTCCCAGGATCTTGGGATCGAGCCCCGTATCAGGCTTCTTGCTCATCAGGGAGTCTGCTTTCCCTCCTTGGGCTCTAGGATGCAGTTTTTTTTTTTTTTTTGAAGATTTTATTTATTTATTTGACAGAGAAAGAGATCACAAGTAGGCAGACAGGCAGGCAGAGAGAGAGGGAGAAGCAGACTCCCCGCTGAGCAGAGAGCCCGATGGGGGGCTTGATCCCAGGACCCTGAGATCATGACCTGAAGAGGCCTCAACCCACTGCCACCCAGGTGCCCCTAGGATGCAGTTTCTAAAAACCGTATAACTTCGCCTGGCTCCAATCTTCCAAACATCCCCAGTCTCCGTGATTTCTGACAGCATGTTCTTGATCACATCCACAAATTCTCTCAGTCCTTGGGAATGTAATTCATCAGCTTTTAAAACTTTCTGACAAGGTGGATAAAGTAAGGAAGCCCCAGAGCTGAATGTTTTCCCAGGGCCTTCGGAACCTCTCCCCTTCGTGTGTGATTCTCCTCTGAGTACTTCTCCTTTCGTCTGTGTTTACATTTTGTGATTTCTTAAAAGTGAGTTCCTAGGCAACAGAGAGAGCTGGGGCGGTTGTGGTGCCCTGGGAAGGAGGACTTGGGGCCGCGCTGCTGGTGCAATCCTCCCCACTTTGCCCTTCCTAGCAGCAGATGTTCACACTTTAGTCTATCGAACAACCTCTCCTCTTTCTGGAAATTTTGCCCTAGGTTTCCCGGGGGGATTTCCCCTCCCCCACTCAGTCTCTCTGGTTCCAGTGGGGCTGACCCCCACCCTTGGGCTCTAAGAATAAGCAAGTGACTCAGCTCTGCCCGGACACCAGCCTGGCTCATCTCAGGCCCTGGGGATCGGCTCAGAGATGGGCATGTGACCCAAGGCCATCCAGTGAGAGTCGGTTCTGGGATGTTTACTAGAAATACTGGAAAGCTAGTGCTCTTTTTTTCACACCATGATGTGATCTGATATAGGGGTTGTATCCGCTAAGGGCCACTGTTATGGGGAAGGCCTATCAAAGAATGAAACTGTACAGCGTTGGTGGTAGAGTGGGGAGGTTAACTGCCTTCCAAGAATGAAGCCAACACACAGGAAACAGACCAGGAGATGGATGACGAGAGTCCTGACTCACTGTCTGCATCCATTCATACCTGAACTTGGTGCTACCTGTGACCTTTGCAGTCAGGTGAGCCTGTGAGTTCTCACAACTGGATTTGGGTTTCTTTTTTTAAGATTTTCTTTATTTGAGAGAGAGTACAGGTGCATGAAGTGGGAGGGCAGAGGGAGAGGAGAAACAGAATCCCCTCTGAGCAGGAAGCCCATCATCGACGTCATCGACGATGACGAGGGGCTCGATCTCAGTCACTAGCTGTTGAGAATCCTGATTAACACAGGGTCCTTGGCTGAACTGGTTCATCTGTTGTCTCTGTTTCCTTACCAGGAAAAAAAAAAGGTGGGGGACGAATGATGATGAGATGTGCTGGGAATCAAATGAAACAATTTATTGAAAACCAACAGGGAAGGGTATAAAGATTATACCGATTTATACTACCGCTAACAGTGTTTGAGAGTACCTACTCACTTCCCAACATCTATTTTCATACTAACAGAACTCCAGTTTCTATTCTAGTAGACGGCCACTTGGAGTAAAAGTTAAATTTTCCAGCTTCCCTTGCAGGTAGGTATAGTCACATGACCAAGCTCCAGCCAATGAGATGTGAGTGGCAGCGAGTGAGGGCTTCCAGAAAGGAAAGGGTGTGCTCTCCCCTTTCTCTCCCTGCTTTCTGCTGCCTGGGATGCAGACAGAACAGATGGCGCTCCAGCCAGTACTGCAAGTCATGTGACTATAAGAATGGCGAGCTAGAGAAAGTCAGCAGACAGAAACCAGGTCCCTGAGGAAAATGGACCCACCATACCAGCTCTCACGGGCTGACCTGCAGACTTCTACATCATGAAAGACGTCAACTCCAACTCACTTAAGTCCCCAGTTGCTCATGTGTCTCTTACTTACATCCAGACCTGAGTCTAATCGACTGCCATTTTCCCTACACCCCGAGCAACGCATTGCCTTGTAATTATGTTTTCATTTTGGAAGTCTGATAGATGAAAAACGATGCTACTTTATCACTTTGAATTCATTTCTCTTAAGAGTAGATCTTATTTTTATATGTTTATGAGCCATTTGTTCCCCTTTTTTGTCTGCGAGCTGTCCATTCTCATTTCTTTCTTTTTTTTTTTTTAAGATTTTTTATTTATTTATTTGACAGAGATTACACAAGTAGGCAGAGAGTCAGGCAGGGAGGGGAGGGGAGAAGCAGGCTCCCTGCAAAGCAGAGAGCCCGATGCGGGACTCAATCCCAGGACCCTGGGATCATGACCTGAGCTGAAGGCAGCGGCTTAACCCACTGAGCCACCCAGGCGCCCTCTCATTTATTTCTTGACTCCAGGCTCAAGCTGCCTCTTCTCTGTGGTTGTAAGATGCTTCCAGCCACTCCTGGCTTCTATCTCATGTCAGCAGCCTCAGCAGAGAGAGCACCACTTTCCTGGATGATCCAACACGAGGTTGGGGTTGTCAAAGGAACAAGAAGACCAGCCACAGCCTGGAGGAACCCATTTGCGAAAGCATATAGTGGTCACCCTTCATCCATAAGGGATACGTTCCAAGACTGCCAGTGGATGCCTAAAACCACAAGTAGTACCAAACCCTATGTTTACCATGTTTTTTCCTATATGTACATGTGATAAAGTTTAATTTATAAATTAGGCACAGTCAGGGATGATCAACAATAACTAACAATAGGGGCGCCTGGGTGGCTCAGTGGGTTAAAGCCTCTGCCTTCAGCTCAGGTCATGATCCCAGGGTTCTGGGATCAAGCCCCGCATCGGGCTCTGTGCTTGGCGGGGAGCCTGCTTCCCCCTTTCTCTCTCTGCCTGCCTCTCTGCCTACTTGTGATCTCTGTCTGTCAACTAAATAAATAAAATCTTTAAAAAAAAAAACAATAACTAACAATAGTAAAGGGCGATTATAGCAATACACCATAATCAAGGTTATGTGAATATGGTCTCTTTCTCAAAATATCTTATTGTATTGTACTCCTCCTTCTTCCTGGGGAGATGTGATGTCTACGTGATGAGACGAAGTAAGGTGAATGACGCAGCCATTGTGATGCAGTGTAAGGCTACTGTTGACTTTTTTTGTTTTTTATTTAATTAATTTATTTATTTGACAGAAAGAGAGCATAAGCAGGCAGAGCGTCAGGCAGAGGGCTAGGGAGAAGCAGGCTCCCTGCTGAATAAGGAGCCCGATGTGGGGCTCGATCCCAGGACTCTGGGATCATGACCTGAGCCTAAGGCAGTTGCTCAACCAACTGAGTCACCCAGATGCCCCTACTACGGACTTTCTAAGGATATATCAGAAGGGGGGGGTCATCTGCTCCCTGACCAAGGTTGACTTTAAGTAACTGAAACTGAGGAAGGTTGAACTGCAGATAAAGGCGGTTACTGTATCTAGTAAAAGACTATAATCCAAAATGTACAAAGAACTCTTAAAAACTCAACAGTAAGAAAACTAACAAAAAAACAAAAACAAAAAAACAAGGCAGAAGACCTGAACAGACACCTCCCCAAGGAAGATATACAGATGGCAAATAAACATATGATAAGATGCCTTACATCATATGTCATCAGGGAAATACAAATTAAATTCATAAGTAAATACCACTAAACAACTACTAGAATGGCTAAAATCGAAAACACTGACAACACCAAATGCTGTCAAGGAAGCAGAGCAACAGGAACTCTCATTCATTGCTGGCAGGAATGCAAAACGGGTATAACCGCTTTGGAAGACACTTGGCAATTTCTCACAAAACTAAGAACAACTCTTGGGGAGACTGAGTGGCTCAGTTGGTTAAGCATCTGACTCTTGGTTTTGACTCAGGTCATGGTCTCAGGGTTGTGGGATCAAGCCCCACGTGGGACTCTGTGCTCAGCAGAGTTGGCTTGGGATTCTCTCCCTCTCCATTTTCCTTTGCCTCTCCTCTTACTGCACACGTACTCTCTCTCTCTCTCTGAAACAAAATCTTAAAAAACCCAAACAAGTGGTGCCTGGGTGGCTCAGTGGGTTAAAGCCTCTGCCTTCGGCTCAGGTCATGATCCCAGGGTCCTGGGATTGAGCCCCGAGGGAGCCTGCTTCCCCTCCTCTCTGCCTGCCTCTCTGCCTGCCTGTGATCTCTGTCTGTCAAATAAATAAATAAAATCTTAAAAAAAAAAAAAAAACTAAAAAAAACTAAGCATGCTCTTACCATACAATCTAACAATGTATTCCGTGGTTAAGCCCAAGTCAGTTGAAAATTTACCTCTACACAAAGCCCTGCACATGAGTATTTATAGCAGATTTATTCCTAATTGCCCAAACTTGGAAGTTTTCTTTCAGTAGGTGAATATGGTTTATCTACTCAGAGCTAAAATGAAATGACTTCTCAAGCCAGGGAAAGACCTGGAGGAATCTTAAAAGCACATTGCTAAGTGAAAGAAGCCAATCTGAAAAGACTATTTGCTGCATGATTCCAACGATATGACGTTCTGGAAAAGCTAAAACATTCTGGAGACAGTAAAAAGATCAGTGGTTGCCAGAGGTTGGGGGAAAGAGGGAGGAACGGGAGGAGTACCGGGCATGTTCAAGGCAATGAAGCGATTCTGTATGATACTATATGATACTATACTATAATGGTGGATACATGTCATTATACATTTGTCCAAAACTATAGACTGCAATACCGCCCGTGAACTCTAATGTTAACTGTGGACTTCGGTTGATAATGATGTATCAATGTGGGTTCACTGATCACACAAATATACCATTCTGGTGAGGGATGTTGATAGCAAGGGAAGTATGTGTGGTAGGGGAGGAAGGTTAATTCAGGAACTCTGTACTTTCTTCTCAATTTTATTCTGAATCCAAAACTGCTCTAAAAAAATGAGATCTAGGGACGCCTGGGTGGCTCAGTTGGTTAAGCGGCTGCCTTCGGCTCAGGTCATGATCCCAGCGTCCTGGGATCGAGTCCCACATCGGGCTCCTTGCTCCGCAGGGAGCCTGCCTCTGCCTCTGCCTACCGCTCTGTCTGCCTGTGCTCGCTTGCTCTCTCTCTCTCTCTCTGACAAATAAATAAATAAAAAATCTTTAAAAAAAAAAAAATGAGATCTATTTTGAAATAAATAAATAAACAAAGGGGGGACGCCTGGGTGGCTCAGTTGGTTAAGTGGCTGCCTTCGGCTCAGGTCATGATCCCAGCGTTCTGGGATCAAGTCCCACATCGGGCTCCTTGCTCGGCAGGGAGCCTGCTTCTCCCTCTGCCTCTGCCTGCCTCTCTGTCTGCCTGTGTTCTCTCTCTTTCTTTCTCTAAAAAATAAAATAAAAAAATATCTTTAAAAAATTTTTAAAAAAATAAATAAACAAAGGGGTCGGCCCCGACTGGATCAGATTGGGTCACATGTCTATCTGACCAACCAAGCATGTTGATGGATTAGACGCAGGCACATGTCCCTCTCTGGAGCCTGGGGTGAAATTAGCCCTCCAAAGGCACATGGCATGGGGGTGGGGAGGGAGAGAATTTTTTTTTTTTAAAGATTTTATTTATTTATTTGACAGAGATCACAAGTAGGCAGAGAGGCAGGCAGAGAGAGAGGAAGAGAAGCAGGCTCCCTGCTGAGCAGTGAGGCCGATGTGGTGCTCGATCCCAGGACCCTGGGATCATGACCTGAGCAGAAGGCAGAGGCTTTAACCCACTGAGCCACCCAGGCACCCCGGGAGAGAATTTTTGAAAGAAAATAAGAAATAAGTGTTTGTTTCCTGAGAAGAGGAAAATGGCTATTGGGAAGATAAATCAATAGACAATGACTGTCTTAGGCAAAGAAGAAAATCACACTTGATCTTCGCCAAAAGGCCGAGAAGTGATGGCAAAGAAGAAAATCAAATCCTATCATCAGGCTGAGTGGCAAGTTGAGAGGCCATGAGGTGGCAACGGAGATGGAGCTCGTCGGCCGACTTAGGGACGCATTCTTTTAGGTGTCTAATTAACTCACATTCAAGTCACAACTTGATTAATTCATTGGGCACTGAATATGGGCCAGATCCTATGCTTGGAGCTAAAGAGACTTTTGTGAATAATAACTCAGTGGACAAGTCCATTAATTTTCAAAGGCTTACTTAATGCTTATTCAATGAACATTTAGAAGACCGGATGAATTTCACCACTCCAAAATTAAATTACATATGGCCTAATATCCATAATCCTTCCCAGTCACTGCATTTTCAGAGAATTCAAGGATTCCGAGGAAGCCGGAACAGTCACATGACTCCCCATGACTGCCCCCCTCTCCCCTGGGCTCCCAGGATACATGGCTAACTTTTGACCTTGACTAATTATAGTGACCACTTAAAGGGAAGAAAGTGCCCACGAGAATTCCCCATGGTTACTCTTGAATAGCTGGACCCCAAATCATGTGCGTCAATTTGGAGATTTTGTAATTGTTCAAAAGAGTGGGACAAGAACCATAAGTTAATTTTTACATGGCCTTAAAAAAAAGTTTTTTTACAACAAAACCAATGATCTCTCTTCCCCCCCAACTCTTTAATATAATATATACATGAAACAAAATACAAACTTCTTTTATTCTGAATTTTATTTTTTTTGATTTATTATTTTTTTTTTTTTTTTTTTATTTATTATTTTTAAAGATTTTATTTATTTGACAGACAGAGAAAGTGAGAGAAGGAACACAAGCAGGGGGAGGGGCAGAGGGAGAGGGAGAAGCAGGCTCCCCATTGAGCAAGGGGCCTGATATGGGGCTCAATCCCAGGACCCTGGGATCATGACCTGAGCCAAAGGCAGATGCTCAACGACTGAGTCACCCAGGAGCCCCTGTTCTGAATTTTAGTCTCTGGACACTATGAAGTGGTTTTGTTAGTTTTTTAGATTTTTCTGCAGTAATACTGAATTGTTCCATTGCTGTTTCTTTTTATCAAAAGCAGGTAACATCTTTGTTCCCTGTCCTCATTGTTCCTGTTTCTATAGTAAAGAGATGTTTACCTGATTCAGATAAAGATGTGCCACCTCATTAACTCGGTTAATCCACGGTTATTTAACACTTAGTATGTACTCGGGACCATGGAAAACCTTGAAGAAATGGACACTATAGGCTGTCAATTAAGGAATCGAGATTCAGTCTGTGTGATTTTAAGCTAGTTACTTAACATCTCTGAGCTTCTGCTTCCTGAACTATTGAATAGGATGAAATATCACTCTTGCAAGGGTCGTAATTACTCATTTATTCAACAAATATAGTTCGAGTTTCTGCTCTGTGCTCCACACTCCTCCAGGAAGTAGGGACACAGAGCGGTGCTAAAAACTGTAGAGGGTTTTCGGTGGGGATGGAACCTGGGCTATAAGCAGGAAGCATTTGTATGTGAGCATTTCTGGTATAATTACCTAAAACAAGCTCAGAAGAAAAGAACATGCATCTTACATAGGGCCAGTATATTAGGTTGTCTATTGCTATGTAACAAATTGCTTAAAAAGTTAGCAGCTTAGGGGGCGCCCAAGTGGCTCAGTGGGTTAAGCCTCTGCCTTTTCTTCCATTGGGATGGAGCCCCACATCAGGCTCTCTGCTCAGCAGAGAGCCTGCTTCCTGCCCCGCCTGCCTCTCTGCCTACTTGTGATTTCTGCCAAATAAGTAAATAAAATCTTAAAAAAAAAAAAAGTTAGCAGCTTGAAACAAACTTTTATCTCACAGTTTTTGTGGGTTAGGGTACCAGGAGGGTTTGGGCGGGTGGTTCCCATCAGGGTCTCTCATGGGGCGGCCAGGCTGTCACTGAGGCTGCAGTCACCTGAAGGCTCACCTAGGACTGGAGGATTTTTCTCAGCTTACTCATGTGGTTGTGGTAGGAAGTTTCCATCTCTTGCCACATGGGCCTCTCCATAGGCTCTTCATGATATTGCTTTGCTCGCTCTCCCCGAGCCCCGCCCCCCAGCCCCAAACAAGTGATTTAAAAAAGAGAGAGCAGCTAAGACAGAAGCTTCAGTGTCTTTTATAACCCAATCTCAGAAGGCAGGTTGTATTATCGCTTCTGGGGAATTGTCCTGTTCATCCAGGCTGCCCTCGTGCAACGAAGGGCTGGGGGCCACACAAGGGTGTGATGGCCAGGAGGCAAAGATTCGTCGGGGGCCATTTTGGAGTTTGGCTACCGAAACGCCCACAATTTTTTGTGATTCCTTTTCTCATTTAACAATTTTTTTAGGGGGCCTGGGTGGCTCAGTCTGTTGAGCATCTGCCTTCGGCTCAGGTCATGATCCAGGGGTCCTGGGATCGAGTCCCACATTGGGATCCCTGCTCACTGGGGAGTTGGCTTCTCCCTCTGCCCATCCTTCCCCCTTGTGCACGCTTTCTCTCTCTCTCACAAAAATAAATAAATAAAAATACTTAAAAAATAAATTTTTATTTTATTATTATTTTTTTAAAGATTTCATTTATTCATTTGACAGATAGAGATCACAAGTAGGCAGAGGCAGGCAGAGAGGCAGGCAGAGAGAGAGGAGGAAGCAGGCTCCCTGCGGAGCAGAGAGCCCGACGTGGGGCTCGATCCCAGGACCCCGAGATCACGACCCGAGCCGAAGGCAGCGGCTCAATCCACTGAGCCACCCAGGCGCCCCCCAAAAAATAAAGTTTTAAAAGAGCGGGCTCCACACCTAACATGGGGCTTAATTTAAACTCATGACCCTGAGATGGAGTTGCGTGCTTTACCGACCAAGCTATCTAGGCATCTCTCTTTTCTTGTTTTATTTTATTTTTTCTTTTAAGATTTTATTTTTGTGTAATCTCTACACCCAACATGGTGCTCGAACTCACAACCAAGAGCCCAAGAGTTGCATGCTCTACCAACTGAGCCAGCCAGGGCCCTTTTGGCCTTCATTCATTCATTCATTTGACACAGAGGGAGAGACCAGTGAGAGAGGGAACACAAGCAGGGGAGAGCGAGAGGGGAGAAGCAGGGTTCCCGCTGAGCAAGGAGCCCGATGTGGGGCTCAATCCCAGGGCCCTGGGATCATGACCTGAGCTGAAGGCAGATGCTTCCCTGACTGAGCCACCCAGGCGCCCCCCCTTTCACATTTTAAATCATTACTCACATTTATACTTAATTTTGTATTCACAATTTTTTTTGTTAAAGAAGCACCCACCTCCAACCCACCCCCAGTCATATAAACTTCAGGTCCCACTAAACCTGGGTCCATCTCTGGTTGTACAAGTCTTCTTTTCATGACACAAGGAAGTGTTAAGAGGTTTTGCTTACAGGATCAGAATCAGGACCCAGTGTCACGAAATTGTTTGCTCAGGACCAACCCTGTGGGCGGAAGGTATAGATTTCAGCCCCTCCCACCTGCCCTCCCTTAACATTCCTCTGGAAGCTTAAGACGCTGGAATGGGACCAGAGGTTTTGATGAGTGGCAAAGAGATAGTCTTGTTTGCACATTGTAATGTTGTATTTAAACGTTTTGACAATGATCAAGTGAGCTCCTTCTCCAGCATTGACTACTCTTCTGGAAGTGGTCCTTCCGGGCAGGAGGGCCCCTGGGCCATGTGACTGGGGCACTCTCAAGTTAATGGACTTGCTTGGTTTCTTTTTGCTTAAGCCACACAAGTGAAGAAATGCAGGAGTTGGTTTTTTTGTTGTTGTTGTTGTTGTTCTTTGTTTTCTTAGTGCACTAAGAAGAACAAAGCTGACTTTTAAACCCTATTGCATCTCTTAACTTTTTGAGGCTCAAGCTGTGAATTAGCAAAAGCAAATAAAACAACCCCCCCCCCAAAAAAAAGAAACCAAAAAAAACCACAACAGCAACAACAATGGAAAACAAACAAAAAACCCCCCAAGCCCCAACCCCCTCAAAAAACAAAACCCAACTCTTTTGGTCTTTGCTTGAATGTCCCTGAGCTGAGATAAATCAAACCCTACCCACCCCCACCCCACACCTAATGACAGTGTTGGGATTTGCTTAATAGAAGAAACAGCCACCATTTCTTGAATGCCTATTTTGTGTCATGGTATCTGCATATATTATTTCATTTAACAGGGCATGATGGTCCTCATTTTGCAGATGAGGCTCAGAGAGGCTATATGATTTGCCTAAGGTCACATAGCACATAAATGATCAAATTGGGCTGAAACGGAGGTCTGCCTGGGGGGGTGCCTGGAGGGCTCAGTTTGAGGAGCATGACCCTTGATCTCTTGATCTCAGGGTTGTGAGCTTGAGCTCCACTTTGAGTGTAGAGATTACTTACTTAATTAATTAAAAAAAAGAAACCAGGACCTCTGATGGCTCACTCAATAAGCATCTGCCTTCGGCTCAGGTCATGATCCCAGGGTCCTGGAATGGAGCCCTGCATTGGGCTCCCTGCTCAGCGGCAAGCCTGCTTCTCTGTCTCCTACTCCCCCTATCTGTGCTCCCTCTCTTGATGTATCTCTCTCTGTCAAATAAAGAAATAAAGTCTTAAAAAAAATAAAAATTATTGGGGCGCCTGGGTGGCTCAGTGGGTTAAAGCCGCTGCCTTCGGCTCGGGTCATGATCCCAGGGTCGTGGGATCGAGCCCCGCATTGGGCTCTCCGCTCTGCGGACAGCCTGCTTCCTCCTCTCTCTCTCTGCCTCTTTGCCTACTTGTGATCTCTGTCTATCAGATAAATAAATAAAATCTTTAAAAAAATAAAAAATAAAAAAATAATTATTAAAAAAAAAAACAAAAAATGGAGGTCTGCCTGGTTTAGTTGCTCATGTTCTTTTCACTGTTTGCCCTCCCCTACTCTCAGATAAGGTCAGATTTTTCCAATATATGATTTTATAGTATCCAATAGTTTTCTGCATAGTACTTCCAAAATTTCATTATTTTAATAGTTACCGATTATTGTGTAACAAACTACATCAAAACATAGTTGCTTAAAACTGTCATTTATGGGACGCCTGGGTGGCTCAGTGGGTTAAAGCCTCTGCCTTCAGCTCAGGTCACGATCCCGGGGTCCTGGGATGGAGCCCCGCATCGGGCTCTCTGCTTAGCGGGGAGCCTGCTTCCCACTCTCTCTTCCTGCCTCTACCTACTTGTGATCTCTGTCTGTCAAATAAATAAAATCTTTAAAAACAAAACAAACAAACAAAAAAACAACTGTCATTGATTGGACCTAGCTGGTTCATTTGGGGAGCATGTGACTCTTGATCTTGGGGTTGTAAATTCGAGCCCCACATCCAGTGTAGAGATTACTTAAAAATAAAATCTTAAACACACACACACACACACAATCCAATCATTTATTATGAGCCTTTTTTTTTCTTTAAGTGAACTCTACCCATAGTGTGGGGCTTGAACTCACCACCCTGAGATCAAGTGTTGCATGCTCTACTGACTAAGCCATTCGGAACCCCTTTTTCTTGTAAGTCTTTGGGCTGGTGTGGGGTCCTTCTGTGAGTTACACCTGGGTTTTCTCTCTCGGGTGCATTCAGCTGCAGGGTCAGCTGGGACAGCCAGATGGCTGGGTCTCCTTCCTTCTGTGGTCTTTCTTTTTGGGCTTTTTCTGGCTCGGTAGACTCAGGTCAGAGTCCCAGGGCAGTGAAAATGAAAGCTGCAAGGCCTTTCAAGGTCTAGGCTCTAGAACTTTCGCAGTCTCTTCTACCCTGTGATACTGGTCGAAGCAAGTTTTCATTAGGCTTCGTACATGTTTAAACCATGTTGACCTTTTCATGGCTATGTCCGCAGTGCCCAGAACAGAGCCTGGTACATAGACTATCTGCTGATATAAATGAGATTATCACAGTGTATTTCTCTCCTAGCACAGTGTTCTTCTTTTTTTTTTTTTTTTTTTAAGATTTTTATTTATTTATTTGAGAGAGAGACAGAGATAGAGCGAGAGAGCATGAGAGTGGAGAGGAGAGGGGGAAGCAGGCTCCCTGCTGAATGCGGGGCTCAATCCTAAGACCCTGAGATCATGACCTGAGCCGAAGGCAGACACTCAACCGACTGAGCCACCCAGGTGCCTCTAGCACAGTGTCTTAACGTAGAAACCCCCCAAGTGAGGGTTATTTATAGGTGAACTGTTTCTTTTTTTTTAAGTTTTTAAAAAGTATATTAAGCTTACTTAATTTTTTTCAATATTCTCTGCACCCAAGTGGGACTTGAACTCACAACCCTAAGGTTAAGAGTCACATGCTCCTCTGACTGAGCCAGCGAGACACTCTCCCCTCCTCTTTTGAACGTAACCTCTATCCCCAGTGTGAAGCTCAAACGCACCACCCCAAGATCAAGAATTGCATACTTTTCTGACTCAATCAGTCAGGTGTCCCCAGATGATCTGTTATTTCTAGGGAAACCTCAGATTCCCACAGAACGATCATTGCTGGGGCACCTGGGTGGCTCAGTGGGTTAAGCCTCTGCCTTCAGCTCTGATCTCAGAGTCCTGGGATCGAGCCCCGCAAGGGGAAGATCTCTGCTCAGCAGGGAGCCGGCTTCCTCCTCTCTTTTTGCCTGCCTCTCTGCCTACTTGTGATCTCCATCTGTCAAATAAATAAATAAAATCTTAAAAAAAAAATGAAAGAATGAAACAGCTGGTCACGGAGTTCAAGTCCGGGTCCAGCTTCTCATTAGCTATGAGAACTTGGACAAGTCATTTAAGCCCTGTGCTCTTGTTTCCTCTTTTATAAGACAGGTATAATAATAGCACTTATTTCTTGAGACTGATGAAAGAATTAAATGGGTTAATACTTGTGCAAGGTATTAACAAGCTGGCATGCAGTTACTGTTACATAAAACTTTATTATTGTAATTAACTTATAGGGCCTGACTTCGGTTTCCAATGAGTCACTTTCTTAAGACACAACATAGATGTTTGAGAGCTGTTCGTTTCACCCAACAGTCTTAGGAGAATCAGAAAGCTATTGAGATGAGCTCTGAGTAAGAGAGAAAACAATCTTTCCCAGTTCATGGTAGGGTAGCTTTAGCTTACCAATTTCTAATTTCATCAACAGCATTTATATTTTTAACTTTGTTTTTCTTTTCTTTCTTTTTTTTTAAAAAAGACTTTATTTATGCATTTAACAGAGAGCACAAGTAGGCAGAGAGAGAGGAGGGGAAGCAGGCTCCCTGCTGAGCAGAGAGCCCGACATGGGGCTCGATACCAGGACCCTGAGACCATGACCTGAGCTGAAGGCAGAGGCTTTAACCCACTGAGCCACCCAGGTGCCCCTAACTGTGGTTTTCTATCGGTATGAACAAGGATGCCTTTGATGGGGAAGTCAACTCTACAGGCTTAAACAGAAAAATTATATTACAGCATGGAGCTTTCCTTTATTGCATTATTATTATTTTATTGGGGAAAATTTCTAACATATTCAAAAGGAGAGAAAAGAGTATGATCAACTCCTATAACCATCATCTGGTGGTTTGAGAAGGTCTCGTCAACTATATTGTGGTCTGCCTAGAAAATGGCATACTGCAAACTTTAGAAAGAAAAAGGTGTATTGTTCTGGAAAAAGATGTCAAAAATATGAAGTGAAAAAAATAAGTTAAAAAAAAAGTCTACCCATTTTGTTTCCATTTGGTATAAAAACAATGTATTTTACCAGCACATATTTGTAACATTATTGTTTCTTCTTACAGAGTCTGGAAGAGCAGGAAGGAACAGGCCCTTCCCAGAAGGCCCAGCAAGCTTACCGCCACCAAGCAAACACAACCAGAGAAGGGGGCAAACTGGGTTTTCCTCACTGATTCATTTTGCAGCCCCTACCAGGTCTGCAGGGGTCAGGATTCTCGAAGGCTCCTCTCTGTCTACAACACAGGCTGGGAGGGGCCTTGCTATCTTGGGTTCCCCTTTTGTGGTTTGAACTCAACAACTTTCTCTCTTTCTCTTATTTATTTATTTATTTAAGATCTTATTTATTTATTTGACAGAGAGAGGGGTAGGGAGAGCAGGAACTCAAGCAGGGGGAGTGGGAGAGGGAGAAACAGGCTTCTCACCTGGCAGGGAACCCAATGCAGGGGCTCGATCCAAGGACCCTGGGATCGTGACCTGAGCCAAAGGCAGACGCTTAAGGACTGAGCCACCCAGGCGTCCCCTGAACTCACAATTCTCTGACTGCCCTTGGAACTGTCTTAGCAGGAGGCTCCAGTCTTCTGAGGTACTCGGAGTGGAATGTTCGTGAGACACACATGTCTTTCTCTTGCTAATATGA
>RCUC01133233.1:0-12284 GCA_003697995.1 Taxidea taxus jeffersonii | reverse complement strand
TGCTGTGATCGTTACTGCATTCCCTAGCAACACAGTGCTGGCAATGTTGTCTAAGTACCACATAAAAACTTGTGAAATCAAAAAACAGACATCCAGGAGACTGCTCACCTGTGTGACACATAGTAAAAACACAGCCAGGGCATCAGGAGGGAGTGGGGCATGTCACACGGGAGACCAAAGAATGTCTGAGAGGGGGGACAAGTGAGGCATTGGTTTACAGGAAGTGCAGAGCCCATGTCCAACTGGTCCAGAAAGTCATTTACCCCGAGAAGTAAACAGCGAGGGGCAGAGTCCTGGGGAGAAGCCGAGACTGTAGGGTTAGGCGGAGTGGAGTTTGAACTATGGTTATATCACTTTTCTAGTATCAGGATGGAGGCCAACTGTTGCTTGACTGCATTTTGACCTCAGCTGGGTTTGGCTCACCCACACTTACTGAACACATAGTACTGTGTCCATTGTACTGAGCGATGGTAGTACAAAGGTAAATAGATCCCCTTTTCTTAGCTCCCCAAACGGCAACATTATCTTTCCCATATGGTCACTGTGAGACTAGAAGAAATCATATAAATGACAGATCATGGCACATGATAAGAATTGACTATCCATTAGTTGTTATTCTGGTGTTAATAATAGGTATCCGAAGGTCAGTGTCTGGATAGTTCTCTCTCTTTTTTTTTTTTTTTGAAAAGGAAAATATTTTGAATAACAGTTCATTATTTCTCTAAAAAACACCAAGGTCTCAGAATGCATTAAATTCTGATCTTTGCACCCATCCCATCTATCACTTATTAGAATCTTATTATTGTTTAATGTTCAAAACCACCTTATTTTTAAATCATCCTAAATCTGAGTCTTCTTAAAAAAAAAGGAGAAGAAGAAGAAGGGTAAGATCCTTATTGAACGTGTGGCTTGGTAGTTCTTTCTGCAAGGATCACTTTGAGGTGCACGCTGTCAGTCTCTGTATGTACAATGCCTTTCCATCCTAACTCTTGACTGAAAATCTCACTTTGGGAAGAATTCTAGTTTGAAAGTCATTGAGCACTCTGAAGATATTATTCCATTGTCTCCTGGCCTCTGTTGTAGCTTGATGAGGACTGCTGTTTGTAGATAATCTGTCTTTTGTCCCCACTTGCTTTGAAGATTTTCTCATTTTCTTTGACATACCAGCAGTTTTCTCCACTGAGTGTCTAGATGTAGATGTATTTTTAATTACCCTACTCAATACTCAGCGTGCTCCTACAATGTAAAAATCAATTATCTCTCTTAAATTTTGGAATGTTCTTGGCATTATCTTCTGAAACAATGTCTTCTCACCATTCTCTCTATTGTCTCCCAGAACTCCATCAAGGCATATATTGAACCTTTCATCCTATCTTCAGGTTCTTTCATTGCTTTCCACAGATTCCATTCTTTTTCTCTCAGTGCCGAAGCCTGGGCAGCTGCCCATTACAGATTTTACTTTCTGCAAGATCTGATCCAATGTGACACCATTCATTAAGGTCCTTTATTTCAAGTATACTGAGCCCTGTTTTCAAAACTTCTCTTTTCTCTTAGATCACGATTCTTTACGCAGCTTCTCTTTCTTCTTTGATCTCTTTAATTGTTTTAAATGAATCTATTTTATTACCTCCTGGAATTGTCCTGTTACTTTCACTTTCAGGGCACTAACTTTGCTGCCTGTTGGGTCTGCTGGCTCTAACTCATGGACTCTTCCATTGTTATGAGGTCTACACCTCTTATTGTGAGCTCATCTTCAGCCAAGATTGCTTATGTTACAAAAGTGTTAGGGGCCCTGAGCTGTAGAAGCATGCTTCCGAGTTGTTTGTGTTTATTGCCAAAGGGCCATTATGATTATCAATTATCCTAGAGATAGGATTTGTTTGGGTTTTTTTATTGTAGCAAAAGACACACACATATCATTTACCTTCACCATTTTTAGGTGTACAGTAGAGTAATGTTAACCGCAGATCTCTAGAACTTTCTCAGCTTGTAGAACTGAAGTTCCATACCCAATGAACAATTCCCCTTCTCCCCCTCCCCTCAGCCCCTGGAAACCACCATTCTACTTTCTGTTTCTGAGTTTGACTAGTTTAGATGGCACATACATGTAGTGTCTTTTTGTGCCTGGCTTATTTCACTTAGTATAATGTCCTTAAGGTTCATCAGTGTTGTGATATATGGCAGGATTTTCTGCTTTTTTAAGGACATCATAACAAATCACATCAGCATGGGGGGTGTAAACAACAGAGATTTATTACCTCACAGATCTGGAGGCTGAAGTCCAAGATCAAGGTGTCAGCCTGATTGGCTTCTGGTGAGAACTTTTTTCCTGGCTTGTGGATGATCGCCCTCTTACATGTCCTCACATGGCAGAGAGAGAGAGCACACGTGCTCTACTGTCTTTTCTTATAAGGGCACTAATCCTTTTTTTTTTTTGTAATTTTTTTTATTTTATTTATTTTTATTTAAACATATAATGTAACCCCACCACCCTCTCCCAACCCCCCTACCCCCACCCCACTCAGTTTGTTTTATGACATTAAGAGTCTCTTTTGGTTTGTCTCCCTCCCGATCCCATCTTGTTTCATTTTTTCTTTTCCTACCCCCTTAACCCCCACCCCCATTGCATCTCCACATCCTCATATCAGGGAGAAAATATGATAGTTGTCTTTCTCCGATTGACTTATTTCGCTAAGCATAATACCCTCTAGTTCCATCCATGTCATCACAAATGGTAAGATTTCATTTCTTTTGATGGCTGCATAGTATTCCATTGTGTGTGTGTGTGTGTATATATATATATATATATATACACCACCTCTTCTTTATCATCTGTTGATGGACATCTAGGTTCTTTCCATAACTTGGCTATTGTGGAATTGCTGCTATAAACATTCGGGTACACGTGCCCCTTCAGATCACTACGTTTGTATCTTTAGGGTAAATACCCAGTAGTGCAATTGCTGGGTCATAAGGTAGCTCTATTTTCAATTTTTTGAGGAACCTCCATGCTGTTTTCCAGAGTGGTTGCACCAGCTTGCATTCCCACCAACAGTGTAGGAGGGTTCCCCTTTCTCCACATCCTCGCCAGCATCTGTCATTTCCTGACTTGTTCATTTTAGCCATTCTGACTGGTGTGAGGTGGTATCTCATTGTGGTTTTGATTTGTATTTCCCTGATGCCCAGTGATGTGGAGCACTTTTTCATGTGTCTGTTGGCCATCTGGATGTCTTCTTTGCAGAAATGTCTGTTCATGTCCTCTGCCCATTTCTTGATTGGATTGTTTGTTCTTTGGATGTTGAGTTTGCTAAGCTCTTTATAGATTTTGGATACTAGCCCCTTATCTGATATGTTGTTTGCAAATATCTTCTCCCATTCTGTCAGTTGTCTTTTGGTTTTGTTGACTGTTTCCTTTGCTGTGCAAAAGCTTTTGATCTTGATGAAGTCCCAATAGTTCATTTTTTCCCTTGCTTCCCTTGCCTTTGGCGTTGTTCCTAGGAAGAAGTTGCTGCGGCTGAGGTCGAAGAGGTTGCTGCCTGTGTTCTCCTCAAGGATTTTGATGGATTCCTTTCTCACGTTGAGATCCTTCATCCATTTTGAGTCTATTTTCGTGTGTGGTGTAAGGAAATGGTCCAATTTCATTTTTCTGCATGTGGCTGTCCAATTTTCCCAACACCATTTGTTGAAGAGGCTGTCTTTTTTCCATTGGATATTCTTTCCTGCTTTGTCGAAGATTAGTTGACCATAGAGTTGAGGGTCTATTTCTGGGCTCTCTATTCTGTTCCATTGATCTATGTGTCTGTTTTTGCGCCAGTACCATACTGTCTTGATGATGACAGCTTTGTAATAGAGCTTGAAGTCTGGAATTGTGATGCCACCAACTTTGGCTTTCTTTTTCAATATTCCTTTGGCTATTCGAGGTCTTTTCTGGTTCCATATAAATTTTAGGATTATTTGTTCCATTTCTTTGAAAAAATTGGATGGGATTTTGATAGGCATTGCATTAAATGTGTAGATAGCTTTAGGTAGCATAGACATTTTCACGATATTAATTCTTCCAATCCATGAGCATGGAACATTTTTCCATTTCTTTGTGTCTTCCTCAATTTCTTTCATGAGTACTTTGTAGTTCTCTGAGTATAGATTCTTTGTCTCTTTGGTTAGGTTTATTCCTAGGTATCTTATGGTTTTGGGTGTAATTGTAAATGGGATTGACTCCTTAATTTCTCTTTCTTCTGTCTTGTTGTTGGTGTAAAGAAATGCAACTGATTTCTGTGCATTGATTTTATATCCTGACACTTTACTGAATTCCTGTACAAGCTCTAGCAGTTTTGGAGTGGAGCCTTTTGGGTTTTCCACATATAGTATCATATCATCTGCAAAGAGCGATAGTTTGACTTCTTCTTTGCCGATTTGGATGCCTTTAATTTCTTTTTGTTGTCTGATTGCTGAGGCTAGGACTTCTAGTACTATGTTGAATAGCAGTGGTGATAGTGGACATCCCTGCCGTGTTCCTGACCTTAACGGAAAAGCTCTCAGTTTTTCTCCATTGAGAATGATACTTGCCATGGGTTTTTCATAGATGGCTTTGATAATATTGAGGTATGTGCCTTCTATCCCTACACTTTGAAGAGTTTTGATTAGGAAGGGATGTTGCACTTTGTCAAATGCTTTTTCAGCATCTATTGAGAGTATCATATGGTTCTTGTTCTTTCTTTTGTTAATGTACTGTATCACATTGATTGATTTGCAGATGTTGAACCAACCCTGCTTCCCTGGAATAAATCCCACTTGGTCGTGGTGAATAATCCTTTTAATGTACTGTTGGATCCTATTGGCTAGTATTTTGGTGAGAATTTTCGCATCTGTGTTCATCAAGGATATTGGTCTGTAATTCTCTTTTTTGATGGGATCCTTGTCTGGTTTGGGGATCAAGGTGATGCTGGCCTCATAAAATGAGTTTGGAAGTTTTCCTTCCATTTCTATTTTTTGGAGCAGTTTCAGAAGAATAGGAATTAATTCTTCTTTAAATGTTTGGTAGAGTTCCCCTGGAAAGCCATCTGGCCCTGGGCTTTTGTTTGTTTGGAGATTTTTGATGACTGTTTCAATCTCCTTACTGGTTATGGGCCTATTCAGGTTTTCTATTTCTTCCTGGTTCAGTTTTGGCAGTTTATATGTCTCTAGGAAAGCATCCATTTCTTCCAGATTGTCAAATTTGTTGGCATAGAGTTGCTCATGATATGTTCTTATGATTGTATTTCTTTGGTGTTGGTTGTGATCTCTCCTCTTTCATTCATGATTTTATTAATTTGGGTCCTTTCTCTTTTCTTTTTGATAAGTCTGGCCAGGGGTTTATCAATCTTATTAATTCTTTCAAAGAACCAGCTCCTAGTTTCATTGATTTGTTCTATTGTTTTTTTTGGTTTCTATTTCATTGATTTCTGCTTTGATCTTTATTATTTCTCTTCTCCTGCTGGGTTTAGGCTTTCTTTGTTGTTCTTTCTCCAGCTCCTTTAGGTGTAGGGTTAGGTTGTGTATTTGAGACCTTTCCTGTTTCTTGAGAAAGGCTTGTATTGCTATATATTTTCCTCTCAGGACTGCCTTTGTTGTGTCCCACAGATTTTGGACCGTTGTGTTTTCATTATCATTTGTTTCCATGGTTTTTTTCAATTCTTCTTTAATTTCCTGGTTGACCCATTCATTCTTTAGAAGGATGCTGTTGAGTCTCCATGTATTTGTGCTCTTTCCAAATTTCCTCTTGTGACTGACTTCTAGCTTCAGGGCATTGTGGTCTGAAAATATGCAGGGAATGATCCCAATCTTTTGATACCTGTTGAGACCTGATTTATGACACAGGATGTGATCTATTCTGGAGAATGTTCCATGGGCACTAGAGAAGAATGTGTATTCTGTTGCTTTGGGGTGGAATGTTCTGAATATATCTGTGATGTCCATCTGGTCCAGTGTGTCATTTAAGACCTTTATTTCCTTGTTGATCTTTTGCTTGGATGATCTGTCCCTTTCAGTGAGGGGAGTGTTAAAGTCCCCTACTATTATTGTATTATTGTCAATGTGTTTCTTTGATTTTGTTATTAATTGGTTTATATAGTTGGCTGCTCCCATGTTAGGGGCATAGATATTTAAAATTGTTAGATCTTCTTGTTGGACAGACCCTTTGAGTATGATATAGTGTCCTTCCTCATCTCTTATTATAGTCTTTGGCTTAAAATCTAATTGATCTGATATAAGGATTGCCACCCCAGCTTTCTTCTGATGTCCATTAGCATGGTAAATTGTTTTCCACCCCCTCACTTTCAATCTGGAGGTGTCTTCGGGTCTAAAATGAGTTTCTTGTAGGCAGCATATTGATGGGTTTTGTTTTTTTATCCATTCTGAAACCCTGTGTCTTTTGATTGGGGCATTTAGCCCATTTACGTTCAGGGTAACTATTGAGATATATGAATTTAGTGCCATTGTATTGCCTGTAAGGTATTGTTACTGTATATTGTCTCTGTTCCTTTCTGATAATACTTTTAGGGTCTCTCTTTGCTTAGAGGACCCCTTTCAATATTTCCTGTAGAGCTGGTTTGGTGTTCACAAATTCTTTCAGTTTTTGTTTGTCCTGAAAGCTTTTTATCTCTCCTTCTATTTTCAATGATAACCTAGCTGGATAAAGTATTCTTGGCTTCAAGGGCACTAATCCTTTCATGAGAGGTCCACCCTCCTGACCGCATCTAAACCAGATTATATCTCAGACAGCCATCTCCACACACTTAAGGGCTTCAATGTATGTGGGGGATACAATTTAGTCCACAGTCATTTGTATATACTATATTTTCTTAATATACTCATCCATCAATATCTAAGATATCATTTTTTGATAAATTTTTTATCCTAAAATTCCTATAATAGGCAAGGAGCATAAATTCAGACCCTCCCACCTATAAGTGGTACAGGTGTGGAGTCCCTCTTTCTCACAGGTGGTACAGAGTAAGCCCCAGGACAGACAGTAGGCTTCCTTGATGTTTACCCTAGGACGGTAAACAGAAGTTTGCTCATCTCGCTTTCTTGAACAGAAAGTTCTTGAAGGTTCTGGGCTTTATACAAGGGCTCCACCCCAGCCTCCTTAAACCTCACATGCCTGAGGCCAGACCCTCATCTTCCACCCTCACAGTCTATACTGTTATCCAGATTCAAACTTCCTTTTTTTTTTAAGATTTTATTTATTTGACAGACAGAGACAGAGAGAAGAAGCAGAGGGAACAGCAGAGGGAGAGGCAGGCTCCCCACTGAGCAGGGAGCCTGATATGGGGCTTGATCCCAGGACCCTGCAATCACGACCTGAGCTGAAGGCAGATGCTTAACCAACTGAGCCACCCAGACACCCCCAGATCCAAACTTCTGTGGGTCACAATGCCTTAGCTATTTTGAACCTATCCTTTCTTTTGTACAGTTAAAATATGCATCTCTTTCATACAGGACTGTTTTGAGACTTAAGTCACACAATTCACATGAAGCTCCTAGATAGGCTTAGCATACACCAGATATTCAATAAATCATTGCTACTTTTATTTCAAAACTCAACTCAGCCCAGTCCAGCAAAACCACTCCCCTTCCTCTTTAAAATACAATAAAAACTTTAAAGCTGTAACATATAATATTATCTACCCTGGACTGCTCACAGTATCTCCCCTTCCTTCTGAAAGAGACAGGAGAAGAAAACATGAAACACAAGAGATACCAAACATCAGCTACAAAGTCTGAACCCCAGTATCATTTCAGCATATGAGATAGCTCCAATAGGAAACACTTGCCTAGACAGTTAGCTAATGTATGAATTCAAACAAAATGCATGAAACCCTCAACCTAACACACACACATACACAGTTACTAGTTGTATCTAAATCAGATTTTCCAGTTGATCATAAAGACACACATTTTAAGTGTCATTCACACCTCAAGTGGGAAACAAGTTCATATTGTATTAAACATCAGTCAGCCTTGTTGCTAAACATGAAACTCTAGCTACTTCACAACACAATAGTTTATCCTAGCTTAGAATCTGTTCCAGGCCGGGACAGTTTGTCTTGCCCTCATCAGTACTTCTGTCTGTTTTGCTGGGTTGCATGGGTGGTTGGTTCATGATTCCCCTTTCAGTGGAATGTACTATAGAGCAAAACCCCATGTCCTTCAAATGTGGTAGCTGCGTGTACTAAGAGCAGGAGGTTTCCTGGGCCTTCCTCATAGGTGGCCCACGTACGAAATCTCATTATATAAAGCAAGAGCTCATTTTAATCAAGTGATCTTACAAAAATCAGCAACCGTTCCAATACTGGTATATTTGACCCTAGAATAAATGGGAGTCGAACTTGGAAGAAAAGCCAGGGAAAATAATTTCATGACTACAGAACATAGGGTGGTAAAAATGTAATCTCTGTTGCTCTTTCCTACCCCTTGGAAAACTGCTCTAATAAATGAAAATAAATTGGAAAGACAGAAGAAGAGAGGAGAAAGACAAGAGGAGAGGAGAGGAGGTAAAAAGGAATTTAAGAGAAGGGAAGGGAAGGGAGAGGAGGAGAGGAAGGGAAGGGAAGGGAGAGAAGGGGTGCAGGGGAGGGAGAAAATAAATGTGGTTTATCCCCCAAAACAGCAGACTCCACGTGAGCTATGTGTGCCTACACCTTTATTTATTGTGTCCTCTTGGAATATATTCAAAGCAAGAACATTAAGCATGTGTAATATCCAGAACTGAAAACACCCCCCCTTGACACAGCTCTGCACATTTCTGCCCTAAATTAGCAAATTGGAAGGTTACACATGCAGCTGGCTTGGGGAGAGAAAGTTAAGAGTTCCACGATGTGTACGCATGCCGGGCAAAGGCTGGGTCTAAGGCAAGCTGGTGCGATGAGATGTTTTTCTAGTCAGGAGAGGCAGAGCCAGGCCAGGCTTGTTTTACTGCAGTGCAGACAGTGACAATTCCAAACTGATAAAGAAAGACCCTAAAATAGGCCTCTGTATCAGGCTGCCCTGCATCCCTGGGAAAGAGCCATTGTGTCAACTGGATGTCAACCCGAGCATTTTCTTACTGACCCACGTCCCTGACTTTTATCTCCAAGCATGCAGATAAACACAGATGACTGTCCCTGGAGATTCTTTCTAAATATACCAACCCCTGTTTATATTACAGTGGACTCCCTGCCTGGTCATGTTCCGTGGGTACAGACAGACTCTCAATCCCGGGGCACAAACCAGGACTCTCGCACCCTGGCTCTGCTCTCCTAAATCCAAGGTGTGGGCAAGGCCCCTAGGCTGACACCGCTTGAAACACAATTGCTGCTCCTGCTGTGGGAGGTCTGAGCAGATCCCAGGGCTCCGTCTGCCAGCATACAGGCTGCTCTTTGAGCTACCAAGAGAAGTCTCAAGAACCCAACAATAAACAGCCAAATTAGAAAAGAAACATGATGATCATGGCACGACCTTTTAAGACCAAAGGGTTCACAAAACAGGCCTGCCCAGGTTCAAATTCCAGTTCCACGGCTTACCAGCTGTGCGACCTTAGGTAAACAACTTAGTCTCTTGGGACATTGGTTTTCTCTTCCGCGAAATGGGGATAACAGAAGTCCCTACCTCATAAATAGGAAGTAAGGATGAAACGAGGTGGTGCGATGCCCCTAGAAAAGCACCCACTGGAAGTCATGAGCAAGGGCAGAGGGAGGCCGCCTGCACCCACTAAGTGCAAACGCTCCATGAGGAAGGTTCTGGTAAACAATAGCTTATTATTCTTCAGAAGGGTTACCATGCCTTGCAATCATCAAAGTCCCTGGTTGCAGAAACAATCCAAACAGAGGTCTGAGTGAGGGAAAGCGGAGGCGAGAAGATGTTGGCTGTCATGACGCTGAACTGTTTATAACTGAAGGAATGCATTAAGACACTCCCGCTCAGAGAGCTGATTTATGTTAAGTAAATGGCCCCACATCCCTTGGATGTCTCCACTTGAGCTCTCTCTGCTGCCTGGCCATTTAAATGCATGAGCTGATCCGGGTCCCCACTTGGGTGTTGGCAGGTTGAAAGACACTTCCAAAGCCAACAAGCTCTAGAAAGCCAAATATGGCCATGCTCAGACCACTCTAGGTGGACTACAGGGAGGCCCCCCAAGGGTGCCAGAAGACGGTGAGGGGTGACTCAGACAGCAGCAGCTGACAACTTCAGGGTACAAATGGCTACAGGCTATTTTCATTTCCAAACAAAATTTTCCATCCTATAAACCCCAAAGTATTTTACCAAAGCAGTGGGGTCTAGTTCATCAGCCTACTACTGACAGGACAACCTCTTAAGTAGGAAATAGATGCGATTTTGAGTCACTGCCCCAGCATACAGTCTCCTGTCCCTGAGAGAGGGTATCAACAGTAATAAGCTGGGTAGAAATCTCCTGGGGAGGGGTCACAGAAATTTTATGGTCCGAGCAAAGGGGGCCAGGGATCAAGGACAACCCCTCAACTGTTCGTGGCCACCTTTGGCAAGCCAGATCATCTCTGAGCACCAGTTTCCCAGTCTAAGCACTAGAAACAAATCTGTCACAGGGACCAAATGAGAATAAAATGAGATAATATGTGCAAAAATGCTTTGAAAAATATTTAGAAAGACAGTATAATAAAAACCATAAAGTACTATCTAGTGACTCCTCCAGGAAAGTTAAACCAGAAATTAGAAGCTCTCACATTTAATTCACCTTTCAAAATTTGTCTATGATTTACCAACCTACCTGAATAAAAAATGAAAAACGGAGTTTATAAAAGGGGTAACTTTTTCTTTTTTTTTCTTCATTATACCAAACACGTATTTCAAGGGATTTTTTTGTCATTGTTGTTGAACTATTTGTTTGACAAAAGTGAGTGCATCATCTGGCTATTAAAATACAACCTAAGCATCTGTCCATCTCTACCAGGAATAGCCAAAACAGTAGGTGTGCTGTATGCATTCCTCCATGCTAAAGCTGTGGCAGACATCACTAATCAATCACTGCACTCTTTTCCTCCCAGCTTGGGCAGCAGTTAGACTCCTCTTCAACACATGGCAGTTCAGCCCAAACCATAACCAGTCCTGAACAGGCAAAGGACCTGAAACCTATTGTCATCATACTTACATCCTTTACCTGATTTAATCTGAAACCATAGGTTCAGTAAAATCACCTATATGATGACTTTAGTCTTAACTAATTCCTCCTGAACTTAATTGGCTGATGTCTAGAATTCCTGCAAAATAGACAAAATCTTTCACTTCTCCGAATTAGACAAAAGGCTGGACAGCTAATACGTCAAAAAGGGTATAAAAATGACTTAAATGTATAGAGAAACAGAAACAATTGATTCCAGTCTCCCTCTGAGCAGGTCCTTGTGGCCCTGTTCCTTCTGGAATAGCTCTTCACTGCATCTTTGAAGAAACCACTCTTCTCCCACCCTCTGGGTGAAGCTGGCCTCCAGGGACAGCAGAGCTCACCCAAGACACACCCACGACGGCCAGGATGAACGCGCACCGTGCCGCACCACTCTGCCAGGTATCCGAACCCTTCTTCTCTGAGCATGTTTTGCAGAGGAAGGGAGAGGTAGAAAGCAAAGAGCTCTGGATCCCTTAGAGTGACGTGCAATGAAAAGAGCACAGAAAGGGTAAATGGCAACCAGAGATAAACCTCCATGACACAGAGGTTACAACTAAACCACCATAAAATCATCTTTCATACTACGTTTGGCCCCTTTATACCAGAAGTTGCTCAACTCCTGGACTAGGCTTTTCTTTTGTTTTGTTTTGTTTTAGTTTATCCCTGGTAGGGTTATAGTATCAGTCTGAATACTAGAGCCCTGTTTATTTAAAAAAAAAAAAAGTGGAGCAAGACTTCCAGACTCTGAAGGATTCACTAACTTACTAAACAAGCATGGCTACCACAATGTACCACATTGCCACCTCTGAGAAATTCTAACGTGATTCAGCCAGTGGCTCCACTATAAGCTCCAGGAGGGCAGATGCCCATCTGTTTTATTCAATATATCGAGCACTGTTGTCTATCTGGTATCTGCTAGACAGTTCATACGTGGCTGTCAAAATTGGCTATGCTTATTTGTGCCCTCTGCCAAGTGGCTCTTATGGTGCCAAACTCAGAACACACACTCACTTAACATTAATTGACTGATCGATGATTGATGATTGATAGCCCAACCTGTCTGGTTTCCTAAGTGAAGAAAGCAGAATGAGTCCGCTTGATATATCTGGTATATACCAAATATACCTAA